>JABFFJ010000028.1:0-70867 GCA_013623715.1 Fusarium verrucosum
GGGGGATGTAGGATCGCGGGGCGGGCGCTTTGGTAGGAGCAGATCTAGCATTGATATTAATTAGCACGGATAAAAGGAAAAGATGGCAATCAAATCAAGAAATGTGCTGCGTGTAATAGGTTGCAGGATAATTTCCGTCATCTCTGAGAGGTCCCGGAGCATGGCCGAGGAAGTCCGGGATTTGCTGTTCACTGAGGGGTCGTCTGAAAAAAAGTTGATGGCTCCGGCATCGGCATAGATAAGAAAATGAAATCTGACGATAAACTCAAAGTCACCACAAAAGATAGATGCCCCGCCAAATTGCGCCCGCAACTTCAACCAGACCAGACAAACAGACAGACAGACATTCTGTTTCTGGCCGAACTGTTCTGGTTGGTATAGCAATCTCGAGCGCACAGCGTCATGGCAAGTATTTTTGCAGTGTCCATTTCAAAACATCCACTTCCAAGACAACGCAGGCAGGCTCACGACCAAGCTTCTGAGATGTCTTATTCGGGCCATCGACCCACCAAATTATCGGTGGTCTCCCGGGCGGGCCCCTTGTCCTAGATGCATTGGGTGGGATGTTCTAGAGCAGCAGGGCCAATGATGGATGGCGCAATGCTAACAACCCAACTATGCAGCCATGCGGCTAAGACAAGGGGCGCTTGAGGATGGACGTCACCGCAGCGATGCCACCAACTGTCCCAGATGGAAACGAATGCCACCAATGTTAGAGGAGCGCAATCGGAGAGGGCTGTTAACCTCATGCGCCAGAAATGTCATTTCACTTGTCGTCTAAGACATGTGATATCGGTATGTCGCCAGTTTAGGTCGTGAGGATGAGCAGCGATGGCCCGGATGTCGTTTCTCCAGGCAATACTGATTGTCGAGGAGCTGTATCCAGTGTTGTAGACAATCCAGAAAATTGATTCTGGTCCAGGAGCCAGGCAGAATTGTTGATTTCGAGAGGGAGCACTCATCACAACTTACCAAGTGGTGGTCCTCTTCACCAAGAGGATATTCGTAAAACGAAAGGGTATCAAAAGGCGACTGGCTTGCAGTGCAGTAGCAGGCAGGATGGGCACGTTAGATTCTAAGGAGAGGCGAACGCGAGAGGACAGAGCAGTAGCAGGAGGAAGAGATCAAGAGAGAAGAAAATGTTGGAGGGGGAGGGCAACGGCTCTGCTTTTATGAATGAATGGGAGGCGTGGGAGCGGGAGTGGGAGGAGAGGAAACGGGAGAATGGGAATTGATGTCCGAAGCCGTCCAACGCAAGCAGAGCGGCCACTGGAGTGACAGTGATGGCTCAATGGTTGTTCATTCACTGCCCTGCCTCTTTTTTCGAGTCAATCCCACTGGGTCCAGCCAACTTCGGCGTAAGTAAAAGCCCCACGAAAGCAAATGGACGGACAAGCGATGGAACAAAAAAAAATCCAATGGAGCGGCTACGGCGTGCAGTGCAGGGAGGGGGACCTGGAAAGGCTGCTAGGGAGGGGTGTAGATGAGGGGGAAGCTAGTTCGGAGGGGGGTGTATATCTGGAATAGGGCTTCAAGACTGCCCGAGCCTGAGCTTGGCTACCGATGCTTGACTCTCACTCAAGTCAAGAATGAGAATGAGGCGTCAGAGCAGAGCAAGTTGCGGGGGGTTCTTCATAGCGTAGTGGGGGGACTGATGATGATGGTGATGATGTTGATGGCTTGAAGGGCAGCACCCTACAACGGATAGACGACACCTTCAATGTTTTATGATGGATGTCAAGAATGGTATTTCACATGAAAAGCTGACATTTCTGGTCTTCTACATCTTTTTAGTTCAGCCTTTTCTAAACCTTGTTTCCTATGCCAAATCCAACTCAACTGCTCTGATCTGCTCTGTACACCTCTATAATTCCTCTTCATCTACATCTACGTCTTCGGCGTGCTGACTCCGAAGTGGACGCACCGCAGGGACCCTACCGTGGCCCCATTTCCCTACCGTTTCCCCCATGCAGGAGACATGTCGATGGACGGGAATTTGGGGGAGGGACCTCAAAAGGAAAAAGAAAAGGCACATGCCAGTGAGGACCCAGGTATTTGTACGATGCTTCCATCATTGACATGCCACTGTTTGAGGAGCATCACGTTTAGAGTCAGCATTAAGAACCTCAGAACAGATAACCTCCTCTCGGCATCACTTCCGCTGACTGTACCCTGCACCAGGCAGATTCTCAGGTTTGTTAAAGCCTGGGGATGGTATATCCATTCGCCCAAGTATGGTGTTATTCTCCAAATTCCCTCTTCGCGATTCGTTCAGCTCTCCAACTCCTTGTATCAAATCTCAACTATCCTTACCATTCTCCTTTATTCCTGATCTATTAATCCCAAAATCATCTCACTTCCATCCTTCGGGAATTCCCCCGAAGCCAGTCTGAAGCCCTTGCCTTCAAGCCTTGACGTGCGCCCGTCCGATGTGTTCCGCTCACCCTACTCCGCAGATCGGCCTCCCTCCTCGGCAGATGCCTCTTTGGAGGCGAAAACGCACATCTCTGGAATATCAGCGGACTAGGAGATGTACAACGCAGCAAATTATACGAATCAAGATGAGAAATGAGTTGCCGGAGACCTTTGTTTCTGATCTACAGCCTGAAAGGTTGAGATCTGCTTATACTGTAGCTACACCTTTGAGGAGAAAATACATGTTGTTCAACAAGTGGCAAGATATCAATCTCGAGAAATACATAGCCTACCCTGATATTATTTCATGGCAGGGTACTCCGTAAAACCCCATGGATCCCCTCATATGCTATTACCTCCCCGCGTTTATGAATCAAGCCACTCCATGTCGTTGCCTGACTTTTGACCTCATAGCAACCTTTGCATTGATCCGAGCTGACAACTAACAATGTTCCATTTGCAACCCCGGTAAGACTGTACTGTAGGTTGGCGGTCAATGAATCGGTCAGCGTGCTAGAGCCAGTAAATTAATTTCTCTGCAATGCATCACTCACTCACTGGGTATTTACGAATGGCCTCATGCCTCATCTGCTGTTGTTTCGTCCCCGGCGCTTCCGCCCTAGGCAACATCCTCCGTTGCTCCTATTTTCCGTTCCATCAACACTCCGCTACCTGGGTATGCTCCGCTCTCCGCATTCATCTCAAGCCTAATCTGTTTTAACCGACGCGGAGTGTAGACGTCCAATCAACCCTCGGCTATATCGCATATCTATCTATCTACTGTACACTATCAATCAGCCAAGCTGTCAATCTGTGAATAGCTTTGCAACATGGTTTCGTGTAAGAGAAATGCGACTTGCTTCGCCGCTAGCGACGAGCCAACCACTAACGACGGCCTTGAGCCATGGATCAGGGTGCAAGTGCCAGGGTCTGGATAGATGGCGCCGAATGGCTGGAAGATGCTGCCAACCTGTGCGACGCCGACTGGAACGTTAAACCTTGGTCTCCAGGGATCATCTCGACCTCTTCAACTTGCGACACCAATCACGGCTTGCCATTTTCAAAGCCCAGCTAGGCCGATGTCGCGCCCACGTTGTTCTCTTGGACCATGAGCACGCACGCTTGTGAACCTCCATGGGGCGGAACCTTTGACGTACAGACGCTGCGCGGGGGAGCTTGAGGCGGGCCTGATTCGTCTATCGACCCCCATCCTACATAGATACACTACACTACGCTACGCTACACTCCGAGGAACTGGATGTTGCATCTGTTGTACGAGATTTGAGATGTGATTCCGCGAGGCACATTCACAACTAGGCCAGTCCAGTGCCCGTGTTCCTATGTACATGCAAACGCCAGATTGCTACAACGTTATACATACACATTTGTTGTAATTTGGTGTGGTACGTGAAGCAGCCATGAACCTGTTGACGACGTATGTAGGTAGGTCGATGTTTGGCTGGCTGGCTGGCTGGCTGCGATCTTCAGACTTCCACCTTGTCTCTGCCACGTCGACGCAAGCATTACGACGTTTGAAATAAAGCCATAACCTCCCTGTCTGTTTATTTGCCTCAACGGTCAACCACAACCAATACGATATGATAGTTCCCTCTCAGGCTCGAGTGAGAAGCAGGGCTCACTGCATACATAGTGGAGTTGATTCTGAAATTATGCCCTGGGATCTCGGGATGTTTTTGAGAGTCGCCGAGCGCATCTGGGAGCCAGCCGAGGACAAGGAAGGACCCCCATCTTGAGGCGATGGCTTTGAGAGTCAGAGTCAGTCAGAGTCAGTTTACAGATGGGAAGCACTTACACGTGTGATATTCACGGCCGTCACCTCATTATCTCACAGTCAAAAAATGGACAACATAAAATTGGAAGAGACGACCAATCACGACTCGCGAACTCATGTCGTTTCTTATCTCGAGCCAACCACCGTTTCCTATCTCTCCCTCCAGGTGCACTAAAACGGAACAAGCTCGTGCCGTGCACCACACACACACACACTGGACGGCAGAGACCAGCATATGCATGCCAAGGGTAGAAGATCGTCTAGCGCCGCCTCTAGTCGACGCCATCGCGCAGATGCACCTGTCTCACCATGCTTCGGGAGTCCCTGCGGGGACCCTGCGAGTTTCTGCTGCAAAGTGTTGCAGTGCAGTCAAGTTGCAGCGAGCTTGCATAAAAGACGTCACTGAGATGGGCAATTCCAGCCGGTAAAGGACTCGGGGGCCCAATGGTAGGGAGACAGATGCTTTCGTTTCGTCCGAGTTGTAAAAACATGTGGTCTGGGGAAGGACAGACAATATCTGGCCAGTTTTGCGCGGATCTAATCTTGCTGCTCCCCGATGCATGATGAGTACGGCCTTTGTCCTCCGTATAGCACGCACGCACTTTCACGAATACGCATGTATGTATGTATGTATGTAATGCACTCAGCAGGAGAATTCCGACTAGACTCGGTCGCATTACACACAGAGGAACCAATGCTACCAGATCTCGTTCACGTCGGCCGTAGTAGGGACTGACTATATTTCCTAGCGCGGGAGCCACAATTGCTTATCTTTCGGCGTTGCTACCGCATACATATGTAAAATAAAATATGCTAAAACAGCGAGCGAATGAATCGTCAAGAGATTATAAATATCAAAGCAAACAACTGGTTTGCTTGCTTGTGCTTGTGCGGAGCCTGTGGACCACAGCGAGTTCGGCGCTGCTAATCCTCCTCCTCGTGCTGTAGCCTGGACGGACTGCATTGCATCTCAATACGGGCTTGCGGAGCCGTCAACCTGTAGACATACCTAGCCATAGCCATAGCCAAGTCCCCGATCACCGAGAGCCAAGGCCAGAAACAAAAAACCTCAATACATACAAGGCTACAAGGCCGGCGGAGAGACGCCGAAGGACGGTCTTTGCGGTCAAATTCCGGGGTTGCTACTCAGGTTGACTCCCACCTCTCTCCTGATTCCGACTTCTTCCGATGTCCAGGCAATTTGCTAGCTACTCTACTTTACCTACCAAGGTATGGATGGGATGGATTCTTTGCATCAAGCAAGGGTCTAGCGCAGGGCAGTAATGCAAGCGACGTTGCAGGAGTTTGGTCGACGTGCCGTGTTAAACAAAGGAAAGCAAGGCACAACAATCTATAATTTAGTTACCTCACAAAATGAATAAACCTCCGACTCTCCCTGCAGCCTCTTGTTGATCAAATCAGAAACGTTCCGAACAGGATGATTGATGATCTTGGCTTTAGGCGGTGAGTTTGGTTCAATTTCAGATGAATAGAGTTGCAGTCATCCTTTGGGGGTTTCATCTCCCAGACCACCTAGAGACAAGAGTCTAGAATTGCCCAAGGTGCTAAACCGCTCATCTCAAGCCGACCCAGCCGCTGAAAAATATTCTGTCCTACACCGGGGAAGCTCACCGCTGACCGAAGTCATGTCTCATAATTCATATCTCACTTTTTTATCAGAAACCCTGCAAATTCATCCTTTTTAATAACTATTAAGCCTTTTAATGTTGGATGCATCTTTTGTTTCGACAGTGGTTCCCACCAATGGCGGCTATTAAGCGCTTCAGCGCGCCTATATCGTAAACTGCCCCGCCATTTGGTAATGGTAACCCTTAGTTGCTTGGCTGGAAATGTAAAGCCAATAAACACCAACAAGCACCTATCAGTCTGACGCGAGCGCGTTCTGAAACCGTTTTTCATGTTCACCACACTACCAGATTTCACGCCGCGAGATGTAAGCCTCCACCAAGTCGAATTGACTAATAACTTCTGACATTTCCAGTCGCATTCTTTGTGGTATAGATCGTCTCGCAGCCCTTACACCCCAACAGGACCACTCGACGACTTGAATGTAGATACACATAACCAGCAACATGGCCAAAATCATTCGCGACAACGGACAAAGCTCATCGAGCGCTCGGCTCTCGCCCGGCTTGCTGCGGATGAGCAGTATATGCAGCGGAGACGATTGAACGTGCAGAATTATGGTAGTGGCTGGCTGAAACCCCCGGGTGTTCCTAAAACGCTGCACCAGATGCGCGAGGAGAAGCGAGAGCAAGAGGAGCATCAGGAAGCAATGCGTCGAGAGCAGCTAGCTCAGGAACTCGCTGAGGCCGAAGCAGAGGGTATGCCTGGTGAAGGGACAATGGACGATGTTCAGCTTGACGGAGCTCAGGATTTGGACGATGAGATTCCCGATGCTGATGAGGACGGCTATGGCTTTGGCGAGGACGATGAGGAGGATGAAGAAGAAGAAGATGAGGATGAGGAGGATGACGAAGAAGACGAGGAGGAAGAGGGTGAGGAGACAGACGATGAAGCCCTAAGAGCAGAACGCCAGAACGACCTCATGGCCGCACGCATGAGGATGGGCGACGATGCTTTCCGTGAAGCACTCGTCCGCGGTGAACCAGATGCTAACGACATGTACGGCGACACGGAAGACCCCGAAGAGGAGGAGGATAACGGCCATCTCCTCGACGAGGATGATTTCGCTCAGGACGACGACGGTATGGGCATGGAGGCCGATCTCGACGAAGATATCCCCGAGGCTGAAAGCGGTGGCTACGAGCACACCGACTCTGAAGCCGAAATCTCCAGCAGTGAACAAGAGTCCTCCTCCAGCGATGACGAAGATGATGAGGACGACGTCGATGTCAGCTTTGCGCCTCGCTCTGCAACCCTGCCACGCCCTATGTCGCCTACTTTTCACGGCCGTCATGCCCGCGCCAGCATGGACCTGAGCAATCTCCTCTCACAGGACGGCAGCAGCTTCATGCAGAGCAGTCCTGCCGGGCGACGATCCCGCTACGGCTAGCACTTTTACTTTACGACTAATGCGACACGATCACCGGATAGACAAGTTCAGACAGCAGTGTTATATATACCCATTCATTTTTTTCATTATCGACAGAATTGAAATTGAGCGCTCCCTCTCTTTTCACAAAATGTGAAAAAGACAGGTCGCTAGCCACAGGCTTTGCCCAGACGTGTGATTACAACCTTTGTAAAGGGCAACTGGTTCGTATGTTGTGTTGCGTGTGATGCTTCTGCCCGAGATGCCTATTGTCATGCATTATTGCAAATTTCAAAACGCCCATCCAAACGCCCATCCCAGAATGCACATCGTACAGCTCTTTTCCCATCTTTCTTTTCCACAGTCAAGTAATGGCTCTCCTGAGCAGTGTGGTCTCAGGTCGATAACGGTATACGAGTCTTTTATCAGAATAGCCAGACGTAGAAGAAGAGCATGATGACGGCAGCAAAGAAGATGAGCCAGACCTTCCAGCCAACACCAGTTCGCTGAGCCATGACAAGCATGCGGTTCATGGTGCCCCGAAGTCGCAGACGTGTCGAGTCGAAACTATCATTCATCTTATCCGCAAACGCCGAGGAATCACGAATCTCGTCTCCAATCGCAACCGTCATCTACAGCCCAAATGTCAGTTCCCGCACCAAGCACAACCGGGCAGGAGTAAAAACTCACATCCTTCAACACCTTGACCTTGCCAAGAATACCCTCAACCTGCGCATCGTTCTGGCTCTCGAGCTCATTAAGCACCGCATCGCTATACTGTCCCCTCTTGTTTGGCGTGGCGGACCGGAACGAACCAGGCCTCGAGTTGTCGAAACCGCCCTGTCCAAGGGGAGAGGGCGAGGGGGCGCCGTATCCGCCGTAGCCGTATCCTCGACTTGGACTTGCGCTGACGGGTCGTCGAGATGCTGCGTCGCCGTTATACCCCTCGAAGAGAGCGCTGCGGGAGTCGCGCTGGTGAAGCGACGAGGAGCCGAATCTAAAGAAGCGATGTCAGTTATCTTTGATTGTTGGGTTCGTTTGTTGAGGATTCTGGCGATGCGGCCTTGCCACCATCTGCCAAGGAAGAGTCGTACCGTTGCGCCATGGCTATTTAGTCGAGACCGGATACCAATATCGACAAAGCCAAGAAGAATTTTGTGAATTAAGGAGACAAAGATTTTAAAATATCGAGGGGCTCACGGATCTTGGGTCTTCCCCCCTACGATACCCTGGTTGTTTTTCTTAGGTGTTCTCTTAGTACGGAGTACGGATACACCTGTACTGTAGCTGATGACAGCGGTCTGGCGCGGGCATTGGGATACGTACCGATGCTGTCCAATCCCGTGTCATGGTCTGTTCTATTCAAAGTTGATGTCGGCCAACTTTTGACGATATAATATTTAACATCTGTTAAGCTGGTCTTGTTGAATTAGGCACTGGATTACGTGTACAGCGATGTCTTTGCGGTTATTTATTCCCTGGAGAAATTTACATGAATGAGTTAAACATGGGCACATAAACTTCGAGCAGGCAGAGCTTAAGCACAGCTACAACGTCCAAATTAAGCTCAGGACAAGCGTCACAAATACTTTTCTGCACTGAGTTTTGACTGTATTGATGTGTCATTTCATATTGTTCTTAATGCACGTGACTGTACGCGTACAGTATAATGCAAAGCAGGTGAATGCTAAAGGTGGCTGATGCTATCCACGACTCCATGCCGCCTAGATCCTCAAGACCGCGGCCAGGTAAACAGGTATAACCATCCACGCCCTATCCCTTTTATTTTTGCTCAGTCCCAAAATCATTACAATAATCCAGTTCGTCAGCAACTCCATGACGAGCACCTAGTCGGATATCTTGGTATCCTCGTTCTCGGCGGCGGGGGGCTGGAAGTCCTTATCGTCTTCCTCGTCCTCCGTCGGCAGCAGGGTTCTCGGCAGCAGCCTTGGCGAAGTCAATCTCAGCACCTCGAGTGCGGCGACCTTGGATAATGTTGCTGGGGTCGATCTCATCCATGCCGTCCTCGTCGTCGTCTGCACGCGTGGGTTAGCTTGGTTCACGGTCTAAGTGCTGCAGGTGGGCGCAATTACCAGCTTCGGCGACCTGATAGAAAACATGTTAGCAAGAGCCAGAAAGAAAACAATAGACAGGCAAAAAGGAGAAAAAAAAAACATACCTCCTCCTCATCGTCATCGCTATCATCATCATCGTCCTCGTCCATGGCAGTGTCCTCGGTCATCTGCTCAGCGGGAGCCTTGCCCTTTCCCTTATCCTCAGCAAAGGTCGCACCGTGGGCCTGGGTTTGGTCCTGGGGAAAAGTAGCGCTGTTGTCGGCCATTTTTGCGGTTGAGCTGATGTGTTGAGGAGTTGAAAGTGTGGTGTTGGTGTTGTCTCGTAGCGGTGTGAATGCAAGAAGAGGTGTGTCGGAGGTATATGTATGCAGAGGTTGAAATGCAGCGCGAGATGCGGGTGCTCTGAGCTGCAAGTGCGACCCAGATCTGGCTCCCATTAATATCCATGGCAACCAGCAACCAGTGGAGAGAGGTGAAACTGCTGAGACTAGCTCGATATGGATTAGTCGGACCTTTGAGAAGTCTCACGTGACACATCTCGACCAAGTCAGCAGCAATGGAACAGAAGTTGAGGCATCATTAATGAGAATATCTTGAGTGAAACCAGGGACTTTTAGTTTCTCATCTCTATTCGACTTCTCGATTCATCAGAGTCTAATTGGAAACAACCTAAGGCGATCTCGTAGTACTGTATCCCATCCCACCCAACCCAAGTTTATGATGAACCCTATTACTCTATCTTCGAGTACAGGTAGGCCATGCTATTTCAAAGGCCCATTTTCAACGGATCTTTATCATCCGGTACCTTCCGTAGCTTCTCATCCCGTATCTGCTGTAGGGATACCGGGTCAACAATACCGTCTGGCAGCTCAAGTTGTGCGATTGCATCGCCATGTGACTTGATCAACCCACTATCCAAACGCTGCTCCCGAACGATAAGATTATCCATAACTCGTTCCCAGGCCTCTATATCATGAGGCCGGAGGACTCCTCCCCATGTGTTCTTCCATATTAAAGACGCGTCTAGTTTGCGGAAGATGAATGCGCCAGCAACCGACTCATCTCCGTTCCACAATACAAAGGACTGCAGCTTTGGCATTGCGAGAGCAACTTCGCTAGCGGTACGCAGTAAGTCGCTGATCTTTTCGTCACTCGAGTTCAGGTTATGAGGGTCGAGCAAGGCGGATGTGAGTGCTATCGATTCCAGATGATTCCATGTCCAAGTCTCTTTGCAGGCTGCAAAAAAGTCCTGGGCATCGATTAGGTATGAAACATGAAGCTGTGTGAGTTTGAGGCTACGATGGGCGAGTGCTGCGACAACTTTGGAAACATCTGCCATGACATGATAGTGACGCGGGGGGTATGGCCTCCATGCCTGGCCAAAGGCAAACTGAGGGTTGAAATCTTCAAAGATTGTCAAGTTCTTGAGCCCCATCGGTAGGCCAGATGCGATCAAAGACGCGAGTTCTATATTGCATATCAGTTGACTGATACGGAAGCGGCCGCATCACCTTTGCGTAAGTAGGTGGGTAGCTTACCTTCGCCATAAGGCTTACGGGGCCTCTCCCATTCATTTCTACCAAACTCTGGAGGCGGGGGGTGACGGTTCCCCCAATGGAGATGCGATGGTTCATAGACGAGACTTTCAAGCTGTGGGAACTTGTCTAGCGAGAGCATCAAGGCTCGCGGACTAAGTTGACGACGGAATTGGCGGCGCAGAACGAGCTTCTTTACCGCAGGTATGCGCGGCAGGTGGAGGGTGCGAGGTGTCGGGTCAGCTCTCGCAAACAATCTCCCCAGATAGCTGTCCCGCGGAACCCCTCGATCTCGGAGCAGCATCAGGCGTCTCTGGGGCAAGTTCTACTTGAGAAAACGTATTCTTGGGTGTTCCCCGAAATCGAGGTTCGAATACCAATAATGTGTGTCGCTTGGTGATTGAATAGTAAACTCTAGGGAGAGACACCCATCGTTCTGGGACCAGCTTCCCAAAATGGAGAAGAATCTCGAGATGGCCTTCCTGATAGATACGTGGTTATTCGTTTTTTGGCTGTGTGTCTCGTCCCTACAGCCCATCATGGGAGTGAATCCTGGAAGCTCAATGTGTAGCCAAATATGTTTGACTAACTTCTTGCGCTGGAGAATTTGTACCATGTCTGCAAAATGATCCAGGATCTCATAGTGTAGTTTGACTTCGCGGAAGCGCACTCTGCCCATCTCGAACGCCTAGTCCTTGCATACTTGTGCGTAAGATCGAAGAAAAAGACCATCGCTATGTAGAGCGTGGATTTTGACTTGCATGAGAATTTGGCATTGGACTTCATCGGGTAACTTTGCCCAGGGCGATGTATTCATACTCATGGCGGATGATGATGAAGATGATGATGCTGAGTAGAAGATTAGTTCTTTCGTCCAAGGCGGTTGTACAGGTAGGTAGTCCCCAACAGGTATACCTAGAAGCGGGCAGGTACAATACCGCATAATTGCCCTCCTATGGAATCGAAAGTAGAAAATGCAAGAGGAAACTGGGGATAAAGAATAGGCCACTGCCTGTTCCATAGGTAGCACGGCTATGATTCTCGGCACATACCTCACCCAGCCACGTACCTACCTAGGTAGGTAGGTAGTCCAAGTCACACAATCACGGAGATTGAACACAGAACTTGAAGCAATATGGTCGACACAACAGTTGATCAGGGTCATTCATTACGTTGGCTAGTAGCGTCTATTTCTCGTTTCCTCCAGCCAGCGACATGACAACCACAATGGCAATAAGCCACCAATACCTGCTCAAACGTTAGCCTTCCGCCTCCACGATAACGATAACTCATTCAGACTTACTTTTGCAAAAATGACTTGGGCTCCTCCTCCTCTGCCTTTCTTCCATTCGGCGACAGCACAACCGGCTTGTTCAGCGCAGGCTGGCTGCCCTTCTTCTCAGCAATAACAACAGCCTTGGGTCCAAAATCCCTCGTCTGTCCAGCATCGACCCTCACACCCTTGAATGCCACGCTGCGCACATCACCACTCTCGTCCACGGAGAGCAATATCGTAGGCGCGTATCCCCGCGAGAAGTTGTCGGTTGAGGCAGCTGTTGTGCCGGCGATCCAGCGTGAGGACTTGGGGTCGTAGATGCCGACGCGGATGAGTGAGGCTGTCTCGGGGAGTTCGGGGGCCTCGTAGGAGACAATCTCGGTGGAGATGAGGGATGCGGCGTCGTAGGCGACTTCGGCTAGAGGTTGGGGTTTTGAGGGTGAGGATGAGATGGGTTGGACGTAGATTTGGGCGGTGCGCTGCTCGGCTGCGACGAGTGCGGCGGTGAGTATTGTTGATAGGAGAGTTGTGATCTTCATCGTGACGACAATTTTTGGTTCACCTTCGAATTTCACAAAATGTAGCTGAAGGATGACGGACAATGACAGCTCTTAGTAGAAACGACACATGGTAGCTTCAATGAGACGGCAGATTGTCGGCTAATTGGCGTCAGAAAACCACCAATATGGATCTCAATCATAGGTATCCCGATATAGGTAGGTTAAATCAGGCTGGTCAAATATTATATCAGGATGTTTCACATAATCATGAATCTTTGAACACTGCAGTGAACGCTCACAGTTGTCTCTAGCAAGGATGCGGCAGCTTTGCCACAAAAAGATTTACACAAACAGCTCGTTGCCTAGGTTCCCTTCCCTTCCCTTCCGTATACCGTTTAAACAGCCATTCAAAAGTTGTCCATATCCCCAACGCCTGTAAATGTAATAGTGCTATGCAGAACCCTCTCTTGATCCTCCCACCACGATCATGTTCCCGTTCATAAAGTATCCTGGCTGAAACACGTTCTCGTTCATCGGATAAGTCTGGAATTGGAACGAATTGTGCCTTGGTGCCGTTTGAAGAACCACTGCTCGTGGAGTCTAATCGTCTGAAGCATTCTCCCCATCATCGCCTTCATCTTCTTCATCTTCGTCGTCCTCGTCGTCTGAGCCATCGGATTCTAAAACATATCCTGGTGTCCGTTCCACCAGACCCTTGTAATACGCGACGAGGACTTCAGGATTTGGAACAATTTTCCAGTCCACGCGGTAGAGAAATTCCAGCTCTAATAATTTGAGCTCTGCCACTCGAACTCCACCAACCCTTGCATAAGTGGTGTTGTTCCAGAAAGAATCTGATAATCCCTTGGCAGCGACAGTAGCTGCAGTGATGAGAAATCGGTGCACGGTCAACGTGTTGATGGTGAATTCTTGGTACATGGCGCATAGCCGATCAATATAGTAAACCATGGCCAGAAGAAGCGGTGGTGTTAGAGTCGCATGTCGGGCCAAACGGTGGAGGTAGTCTCGAACAGATATTCCAGGTGGGGTTCTATCTATGTCAGCTGGGTGCATCAAGTCCGGTTCGCAGAGCTATGGTTTACCTTGAGTGAAAGCGTGTCAATCCGCCATTCGATATCCGAATGGCATCATTTGTAGCAATCAACTCTGACAGCATATGCGCGACCAGCTCCACCATATCCTCTACGGCGCAGAGTTCATAGCGATCTGGCAATACTTTTGGTGGTGGCGTGGAAGGTTTCGCACGTTTAGTCGTCTGTGATGATGAATTTACAGCGGCAGTGGCTTCTGGGTTGGTCGGAGCGGGCGAGCTTCGACGTTTAGTTGGTGACACCCCGCTTGGAGCTTGGTCTTGTTGCACGATCTGATCCTGAGAAGGTCGTGAGGGGTGAGCAGGACGAGGCGATTGTGAGGGATGCGCAGAGGCTTTTTGAGAAAATGACGACGGTGGTCGCTGAGCTTCAGGAGAGCCATGTACGCCGGAGTCGTTTGCGACGTATTGTCTCGGGCGTTGTATTGGAGAGGACTTCATGGCGTCGGCTGAAGAAGGAGTGTTGGAGCGGGTAGAAGGCCGTCGCCGGAGAGCTGGCGAAGGCTTTGAGGAGTGCTGAGGAGACGAGGTCGCATATCGAAAGGCGGTAGGTGAAGCATTGGCGGAAGCGGACAAAGCTGGAGACGTCTTCAGCATGATTTGCGGCGCATCGTCGAGCTGTTGGTTCGTAGGGTCGGTTGGAGGATGGAGGGTTTTTGCACCAGTTGAAGTAGTAGCGTTGTGCGATTGGCTCAAGTCAGGTTGCGTTATGTTTTTCGTACAGTCGGTAGTAGGGCTGAAGGATGGATGCGATGTTGAATGTCGGTAAAGAAAGACAAGGGTCTTGAAGGCTGAATGAAAGATGACAACGAAAGAGCAGAAGTTGAAGAATGAATACCGACAGTGATCAAGTCATGTATGGAGTCTAGTGGAATCGCGAATTAGATCATGGCGTTTGATCGATTCATCCATGTGGGCGCGAGACTGGCGCAACCTGTAGTATCAGGCACCGCGCTATCGACAAGAACGCTCACCGAAGGATGCGAGACTAGAGGGCTAGCAAAGATCCTAAAGTGGCATGGGCTGATCAGAGTGGTATAGGCTATAGGACGGTTGGAAATAAGGTGGTACCGTGTGGTGGACAATCTGGAGGTGGCTGTTTGTCAAAGAGTTTGGTGAATGACACTGGTGGGTAAGCCACGGACAGTCCGGGGCCGGGGGAGCAGCGAAATGGGAGTGACAGGCGGGCAGGTTTTCTCGAGACCGGAGACCGGAGTGCTCATAAGATTTCTTCCAGTGGATGCCGGCTGTTAGTTAGTTACTGGCTCAACCATCCAGAAGCTTTTGTCTCGTTGGACCAGGCCTTGGCAGAGCTTGGCACAATGACTCGAGGTATGTACCGTAAAATGTGAATTTTGCTCCGGAAGATATAAAATGGAATGCAGGCAGGCCCTTGATGATGGATGCTTTAGAGACGGGTCCTGCAGGGGGTCTAGGGCGGGTGAGGAACCCTTAACCACGCCCGTCACGATTGGACGATGGGTTGGATAGGTTCTCTTGCGCTCAAAGGTAAGCAACAAATGGTGTAAGAATGGCGTAAATACCGACTAGATACGGGTATCGTGACTGGTTGGCAACTTATGTGCTCCTGCGATTGACAATGAGTTCTGACGAATCTGTCAAGATGCCAACAACAACCATCTCGGCACCACCAAATAGGTACATACATATGTACAGAGTCAGACACCTGGAAGGTTTAGTTTACATTACCCCAGATACACCTCATTCCCCAGAGAGCTCGTACCATGCGTGGCTCTCTATTCGACGTTCGTGAGCCACTCAAACCACAACGTGGACGGAACAACGCGCCGCCAGAGGTCAGAGCATATCAACGCCCGGGGCATCTTTCATTCATATGCCGAGTGGATCATTCCAAACCTGGAACTCGGTGAAGAATGGAATTACCATCGTGGAGCATATTGAGTTCGTGGAGCGATATTGCGATATTGTTGCGAGATGAGATAGTCGGTCCAAGTTGATAGCGCGGCAGATGAAGAAGCAAGGTTCGTTGGTGTTGTCTCCGAGGTGGCTCATGTATGGGTTTGATAGGTAACTACTCGTCACATATTTCGGTACGAGAGGAATTCGCATTGTAGGTAATTTAATGCGGTCTGCACTTCTCATGCAATCGAGCCTCGATGAGACTTGATAATTTAACTGATGTCCTTTTGTTCCTTTTTTAATCGACTAACAGCCGCGGTACCAGTAAAGTAGAAGTCTCTATTTGAGAACCAAGCATTGTCTAACATGAGCAGATGATTCTACTATATCCCTTGCTCACTCTCAGCTGAACAGCAATCAGATCAGCCATTCTCTACTCTATACTTTTTTATTTCTTCAACCCAATAACAACCAAAAAGGGGAGCAGAGCATCCCAATAAGAGCCAAAGAAAAAAACAGGAGTATAGCCATCGACCGTAAGAGTAGAGGAGCATCTCGAATCAATAGCTTTCTCACACTTTCATTACCCCTCAATCTAGTAACAGTAGCGTCTATGATCTTTTAGGTGAAGTGTGGACCTATTTATTCTGTAGTTGTCGAATAGGTCAACTTCAGTGCTGCGTCCATCGTAGCACAAAAGGTCCCAGGGAGGGTATTGTACTTCCATCACAACAACTGGAGGAATGCGCTATAAATACCTCAAATGATAAAAGTTGAATATCTAGCTCCGAGACAATCTTATCTTTCTCGTGCCAAAATATTTAATACATCTCACCTAGGCATGTTCTTCCTTTTAGTCGACCTTTCTCTTTCGCAACATCTTGAAACCCCATTTTACATTTCTCTGAATTACAACCCGTTACACAAATCTTTTCAAGTCCAATCGACACCAATTGAGGTCAGGAAGAACTCTCAAGGCAGACTAGAAGAGTTCTCATGATGACTCGAAGATCATGTCTTATACTTTACCATCATCATAACAAGTGGCTCACGATCCGTCCAGTGGCTGGTCGCCTTTCAAGCCACACAGCAACTCAATTTCTTATCACTCCGATAAGCCTGAAGCACGTGCCGCTGTTCAGAGCAGAATCCGCCTTGACGTACGACGGAATGTTCCTTCCCCAGAATGGCCTTGTTTGATAAGGTAGCAACTAGCAAGTTAATGCGGTTGACAATTTGAGTTCCAGCATCGAAAGCAAATAACCTTTCCGTCATACTCGTCCTCCAATTAATAATCTCCATCTTCCCGTCTTCTTTTCTCCAAACCAGTGTGTCAGGAGTTTTCAGCGCAGCGCATTTGGTTTGATTGGGTGTGAAGCCGCCAGCATCATCGCAGTCTTCTTGATTTCTAGGTTTCCGCCGTCGAACAATAGCCACACACAGCTACGTCTTTCTTTCGTCCATCTACGCACAACCTCGCTTTCTTATATCGTCCATCTACGACTCGGAATTCACAAATCTATCTCGTTATAATATATAAACCGACCTCATGGCTCGAGCGCAAAGCCACCCGATTCTGGCTCAGTTGCGGAACGCTAGAAGCTTGCCGGAGCAAACCGCTGCTCTCCGAGCTCTGAAGAATGAAATTGTCGGCCACGTACAAAGAAAGGAGCAGTGGATTGCTTTAGGTGTTCTTGATCCCATCGTGAGAACATTGGCCTCGGCCAGATCACCTGTCAAGCCAAATGGGAAGGACTCTCGATTTCCTCTAACACAACGGTCGCTATCGGAAGATGAGAGTGTAAGGTTACAGGCGCTGCAACTGGTGGCCAGCTTTGCGAATGGTATGCTTCCAATGAAGTCCTTGATATGGCCTTGTTACAGTTGCTGATGGACATGAATAGGGGGTCCTGCTTTCCTTGCACCCCTCCATGCCGCCCACGCAATTCCCGCCCTCATGGCCAACGTCTCGCCATTCACCAACGCACCACAACTCGTCGTTGCGGCTCTTAAGGCATTGACAGATATAGCCGATGCTTCGACCTTGGCGGCAACATCTTCTCCCATCGATCCCGAATCCCTAGCCGATACCGTATTCTCTACCCAATACCTCGACTCCTTTGGGGCGATGCTAGCTATCACTTCTACGAATACCCTCATACAGTCTCAGGTTTCCCTTGCAGCGGGTTTGATATCTCGACTTTGTCGTGAAGAGCGCCATCAACAAGCCATGGCAACATCTGGGATCTTGGATGCGCTGGCAACACAACTAGCAAGCGTTGCTGTTCTTCGTGGAGAGGTTGTCCCAGGGGCTGATTTATCGGCACGGAACAATGGTCTTTTTGAAGCTTTTCCCGGTCCTGCTCCCGCGACTTTAAGATTGGGTTCAATACTCGAGGCCATCAGTGCTATTTTGGGAGATTCAAAATATCGAGCAAACAGGCTAGCCAACTCCCCATCTATCCTTGCTGTCTTCCCGCCGATCAAATTCGAACTTCCCGGAAACCCAGACATGGAACAAACAGGTCCCAATAGCACCCGCCAACAGCCTGTGACCGCGATGGAGTATATGCTTCCGATCAACCTACCTCGAAATCCCTCTACATCCCCATACGGCTCACTACCACCAGGTGGCATCTCAGACTCACAATCATCCAGTCGATCGTCTTTGAGCAAGTTTAGCTCGTCCGCTATATGGGATTCGCCTCGGTTCCAGCCAATGGGCGCGAGCAGCGAAGATACGGAAGAGATTGAGAGCCCCTTTATCCCCTGGCTGGTCCGTCTAGTGAGACTTTCAAGTGAAAATGAGCGCCTCCTCGCATCTTCCGTTCTTGCTGCTCTCATTAAAGGTGGTGTGGCAAGTAAAGGTTTGAGGGAGACTAGTCTGGGCCTCCTCGTTGTTCCTCTTCTTGTACAGATGATAGCCAAGAACGACAAGGACGTTTCAGATGTGAACGAGATCAACAATGCCGTCAAACGCACCATCCTGGAACGCGCACCGGTGGTTTTAGCTCGCATGATCACAGACAGCGAGTATCTTCAGAAGGCGGCCTATGAGTGTGAGGCTGTACCTGTTCTGAGTAGGCTTCTCAAGCACGCGTACACTCCTGTAAAGGAGGGCGGGCAGCCCCATTATTGGTCGCCACATGCGGATATCGATATGGATATTGAGAACAACTCGCCAATGGCTCAACTTGGCCAGGAGGGGCAGAATGAACTTTTGGTTCACCGACTCAAGGTGCGTGAAGCCACGTTGAAGGCCATTGCAGCTCTCGCTGGGGGTAAGGAGGACTACAGAAAGGCATTCGTGGCAGAAGATGTGGTCTCGTACGTTGTCGAGTCTCTTTCGGAGTATCCCAGAAAACCGCAGAGTGCAAAGGAGCGAAGTTCAGAAAAGTCAAGTGCCGATTCTGCCAGAAAGGGGGAAACCGCAGGGTACGGTGCCAACCCTGCCTCTGTGATTGTCGCAGGATGCCATGTTATTCGGATGCTTTCCCGTTCGGTCAGCATTTTGCGAACATCTTTGGTCGACCACGGAGTTGCTCTCCCCATCTTCCGGTTTATGAAACATCCAGATATCAACGTTCAAGTTGCTGCTACTGCGGCTATCTGCAACCTGGTCCTAGAGGTCAGCCCAGTGCGAGAGGTAAGTCCGAAAAAAGATGATGAAATACGAACACGGAAAACTAAGTCTTGTAGCTTCTTGCCGAAAATGGAGTTGTGACTGTTCTATGCGAACATGCTCACTCGCAAAATCCAGCTCTTCGTCTGAATGGGTTGTGGGCACTCAAACACTTTGTAGATGCCGTTGGACCCGAACTGAAGAAAGCATGCCTGGCAGAACTTGGGCCACATTGGCTGCAGCAGCTGGTTTGCGAGGATACAGAAGACTTGGCCTTACAACTGGCGAAAGAACGGGAAGCGTCGGGATTGGACATGGACGACGATGTGGATATGCAACCATCAGACGAGCCGCATCGGTGGATATACGGCTCCAAGGGAGTACTTCGAGAGCTCAACGCAGCTAACTCTTCAAGGCTGCGACAAGTGGAGGACAAGCTCGCAGCAGTGCGGGAATCCGAGTTAAACCCGGTCCGGAGAGCACGGAACGATGATCAAGCGATCCAGGAACAAGGCCTGGACATGATCCGAAACCTGATTGGAAGGCCTCGGAGTGGTCTTTCACCGGAGACGACGAATGAGACGACAGAGATGATCGACTTTTTGATGCATGAATTCGGAAGCGAACGATTGTTCGAGATACTATCATCCAAACTGCGACCCAAGGTGGTCCGACCTTTCTCACGTCGAGCTACGGTGGGGCGGGAGGCTAGGGTGTTCCACCCCCAGGCCAAGATCATCGTGGCTGTTATATACATCCTGGCGCATATAGCGGCGAGCATCTCACGACATCAACAGATGATTGTCGCGCAAACAGATCTTTTGAAGCTCCTGGCGCAGCAGGCCAGCAGCAAGGATCGAGAGGTGCGGGTAGCGCTATGTCACTTTGTTATCAACATCACATACAAGGACGACGATGGTGAAACACAAGGCTGCGCTCTCAGGGCACACGAACTTAAAAAGCTTGGGTTCTTTTCCAAGATGGAGGCTCTAACAAAGGGAGATGCAGATTTGGATGTGCGCGAGCGAGCCAAAACTGCAGCATTTCAGATCGAGCAGTCGAGCTGCTGAGGAGTGTGTGTGTGTCCAAATAAGGTGATGATGGGCGGCGGATGGAAGGACGTGGGATTGAAAAGGCGTTGATTGGTAAGGTGTGTTGTGTTGTGCTGCGTTGTTGTATTGATTGAATACAATACATACCTGACTAGACCGCAAAGGTTGGTAGAATGTAACCTGTTGTTGTTCTTGAGTAATGAGTGAAACATATTGATGGAGGGGAATCGCGGTAAGCTCGCAGTCGTAGTCACAATTCAGTGGTATTCAGTCACATTTCTTGGTGTGATAACATGGAATTAACGGCAGACATGGCATCTGCCGGGGCTAGGAAGCTACAGTATGTGAGTGGTTGCAGGGTTGATGCTCGTGACAGGCAGATTACAAGGGTCTCTGAATGGACTGGGGAGCTATTTCATGACGGAAGGTCTATATGCAATGAAACGTGGAATGACACGGTGAAGAGAGAATGACGGGGTAGACCATGGAGAGCAGAGATGGTTTGTTGGGCTGAAGAGGAATCTCGATATAGCTGAAAGTTAGCATGAATCATGCAAAGTATAGTAGCTTTGAATTGAATTATGTAGATCTCAGCTTTGAGAGTGCTGTAGTGATGTGCGAATAAGGATTGAAATAACCTTGTCTGAGCATGCAGTCACATTGACGTCAAGTGAGGAATGGTACGGCTTCAAGCGGCAACTCTATCATCTATCTGTGACGGACGGTTCTTTTTGTTTCTGCAGCTGCAATAGCTTATAGTGCAGTGCAGGGTCGAGGGAGGGGATCGACTGTAGGGTTTAGGTGATAAACACATGACAATCCACCCGGAAGCGACGGAATTAAGAGGGAGGTACTGTAGATGTGGTAGTGGGAAATGGCATGACACGATGTTGCTGTTTGTAGATTTTGGTTACTGCTACTTTACTGAGGAATCAAGGTGATGATGCTGACGCGGGTGATTCTCAGTATGTGCATACATATCAAAAGAGTTCTATCAGTTTGATATGACTGTTTACTGATCCAATGTGAATTAAGCACCATGTCAGAAATCAGACAGGAGCTTGGCTGACAGCTGGGAAGTGTCATATTGAGCATCGCCAAGGGCTTCATATAGGTGTAAGTGCCCAATAACCTCGTCCAGCCATCCATGCAATGCATGCATGTACCCGATACCCAACGAAACTCTTTCACGTCATTCCCAGAGGAAAAGTGCAACCCTTTTTTGTTTTTGCTTCTTCTCTCCAATTGCATGTCGGCCAATGGGATGTGATGGATGCGTGATGTAAACTGACCTGGCGATTCATGCCCCAGAAGATGCTGCATAGTAGTTCCTAATGGGGGCATCTTTGAGATGGTGGGTGACTTCTATATAAGAGTCTGTCTCTCCTCTTTCTGGGCTGTCCTTTTTTTGCTCCTCACCGAGGCAAACAACAGTAATAGGCTCTTATATCAATATCAACACCAACAAACTTCTCTCTCTCTGTCGAGGTACACTCAAGATGCCTTCCCTCATCTACGCTCGTGGAAACAACGCTCTCAATGTCAATCCCCAATCGGGTGACTCTCGTCTCTCGGTGGGCGGTTCAGACTGGCTTTGGGCTGCGGATGCCGTCTACATTGTCAGCTTCGTACGTATTGAGATACTCACATAGATATCAACAGATCCCCAACTAACACTCGACAGCTCGCTGCCATTGGCCTCAGCTTCAGACCTCGCAACAATGAGAGAATCTTCCACTACCTCTTCATTATTGCTCTCTTTGTCGGATCAATCACCTGGTACTCCATCGCCGCTGGAATTGCATACACTGTCGTTCCCACGCAGCGCAACATTGGCCGTGCCGCTTCGTACCAGATTTACTTTTCCAAGTATATCAACTGGGTTGTTTCCTGGCCTGTCTTGGCTCTCGCTTTGGGACTCATGAGCGGTGTGAGCTGGGCTACCATCATATTCAACATCTTTCTCACCTGGATCTGGTAAGCCATTTGTCCTCAACCATGAGAAGTCTGATACTAACGATATATTCAGGGTCATCTCGTACCTCGTCTCCGCATACACCACAACCTCGTACAAATGGGGCTTCTTCGCCTTCGGCACCTTCGCCTATCTCATCCTCGCCTTCCAGACACTCCATCCTGGCCGCACATCCGCCTCTCGCCTGGGCCTATCTCGGGACTACATCATTCTCGCAGGCTGGGCCAACCTCTTGTGGCTTCTGTACCCCGTCGCCTGGGGTGTTTCTGACGGCGGCAACGAGATCAGTGTCACAAAGGCCTACATCTTCTACGGTATCCTCGATGTCCTCCAGATCCCCGTCCTTGCCTTTGCCTTCATGTTCCTGTCCAGGCGCTGGGACTATGGTGCCCTGAACCTGCACTTTACGCAGTACGGCCGTGTTCACTCTGGCAATGGTGTCTTCCCTGAGAAGTCGGCTCCTGCGGCTCAGACTGCTCCAGCTCCGGCGGCTCAGCCTGCTGCTCCTGCAACTGCTACAGCTGCTGTCTAGAGCGAGTCGATGCCTAGCTTGACTCGAGCAAAAGCAAAAGCATGGTGTCTACTCGTGAGGCGCCAGAGGGACAAGTGCGTTAGTAATAACGTATATGAGGACACTCTTTTGGTAGTAACAGGGGGGAATAATGGTGAAGCTGGTGCAGTGGATGTTGGAGATACCTTTTCATTTTGGGTTGTTTACTTTAAATGATACCCTCGTTGAACGGGAGTTGGATACCCATAAAAATGGGTATTGTTGGAGTATATTTCAACCTACCTAATAGCTAATGGTCTATAATTTCATCGCCTCTCCTTGGTCTTGTTGCTGTGGTTCAATGATACCCACCACCTCTTACCCAGCAAACAGACAAATATTATACCATAGAACAGATAGTTCAAATTCAAGACATTCATTACTATTAAATTTAAGGACTTTCTTCTCGTTGGCATGAATCGAGTATTGACAAGTTACGCCCAAAAATGACCTGTATAAAATATCATATTCTAGTCATGAGCCTACCCTAAACAACAGCCAACAACACAAATGCATGTCTTGTCTGAGCATCTCTCAACTAATGTACTCAGCATATTCCCTTTCTAATTCCAATAAATCCAAGCCAAGCCAAGACTAGTCCTACTCTGCTCTACTCTACACAGCGGAATCAACGTCACTTCTCACGATAAGCCTCTTTTGCGTTGGTGCTGATGCCAAGAGACTATTTCTTCAACTACCTTAAGTCTCCAGCCAGCACTAACCTGGACATCAACTACAATAGACGCCATTTCATCACTGCTCTTCTATTGTTCAGGAACTCTAAACTTGATGCCCAGTGTCTGTCGTTACATTACGATATGTCGTGGCTTGCGCAAGGGATAAAAAGTCACGCAACTCTGAGACATACGCCCCGAGAAAAAGGAACTTGGGTATGTCAGATCCACGTGGGGAGGGAGTACTAGAATTGAGGATAGGAACTGAAGGTTGGGAAATGTGACTTGACGGCGAGTCCGAAGGTGTATGGACTATATATCAGATGTAGTCTAGCTAGCCAAGAATCTTTGAACAGATCGACAGTCAAGAAGGACTGCTCAAGAATAAAGTACCTTTATCTGTAGTCCCTCACGGAAAGATAGCAAACTGGGAGATTGTATGGAAGTGACAGTTACGTGTATACCCAGTATCACCTGTCAAGCTTGATGTCTCCCAGCAACTCGACGGATAGTCACTCATTGTGCAAATTCTCATCGGCCCATTCTTTCGTCTCACAGTGCAACATGCCATGCCTGTCAAACTACGAGTCCACCAGAGCCTACCGACGTGCAACACAACCAAACACGGCTCTGCATAGTTTGCGGGCTGCTGCATGTTTGCTGATCTACACGGCGTCGTCTCACACCAGGAAGCCTTTTCGACATGCCCTGTCTTGGCACGACAGATACAGTAGATACCAGGCATGTTGTGGCTGTTTCAGCCGGGTGCTTGACTTTGTTAGACCGGCTTGGCCGTGAGAAGTAAAAAAGGTAAAAAAAGTAGGGGTATGATGATCTCGACACTTGTCAAGACATACATAAAGCCGAATGCCTTGCAGACCTTGATATTCACTTAGAATTATGAGAAATAAGAAGACGCCACTAGGTCGGTCAACTAGTATCGTGGCATGCGAACGGAGATCATGTCCGGTACTGGCTGCATGTGGCGTCGGACATGATCCAAGCCCAAACTCCTCACATAAGAAAGAGACGACAATATGCAGATGTCAACGGCCGCAGGCCAAACAGCGGGGTCAACGCTGCATCTCCCCTTTGGCTACACCGGGAACCTCGATGAGAGACATTAGCCCAAGACAGGTCTACCGTGATACAGAACGCCGGTGTTTCCCCCCCAGGAGCGGGGAGTCTCGGCTGTGAAACAGAAAGCTGGATTGTGGCTTGCAATGGGCAACCATAGACGAAGGGAGGGCCGGGCTGCTGTGCTGTGCAGGCTGGTTCACCAACAAAGAAGAAGAAGAAGAAGAAGAGGACAGCATCCGATCGAGAGGTCAGCCCGTCTCGTGTCGTGCGGCGCCATGTCGAGACTTGCAAGGTCAGGACCAACAAGATCGACGGCGCAGGGAGATAGTAGGTATTCGAGCCCACTGAAGATGCATGGCCAAGCCTCAATATCTGGCTGGAGCTGAGCCTTGTGGGTATGTATGTAGTCTCAACGGTCTGAGATATGATCAAACCTCAGCTGGAGAGATTGGGATAAGTTAAAGTGGTAACGTCTGGTTTCAGGAATATAAAAAAATGGTCTGATGTCTCAAAGTTAGTATAATTGGAATGCCATCCAGGCCTGGAGGCGTCGTCTTGGCGGGTAATCGCGTGGAGAGACTTGTGAATCAGAAGGCCAAAGAGAATGACGTCCCAGCCCCGATGCTTAAAACACACGGATCACAGCATCAGGCTGGGAAAGATGATGGTGTTGGTGGCGTACAACAGATGCAGACAAACAGTCATTTTGACTGGATGAGCCTTGGAGGTCGGTCCCGTGAGTAGTTGATGACTACGGACGGGGTTGGAGAGGCTACTGTATGTACATACGCACAGTAAGATGGATTCATCCTTTCCCTGTCCTGTCCTGTCTAAAGTTAGATTAGAGTGTGATATGTCGTGTAGTTGGTGATGATATGTAATAGATAATCGACCTTGCAAGGCAAGGCTCTGTATTGTATTGGACCCGCTCGGCCCGTTCCCAGCCCGACCAAGATAGGCAGATAAATGGAGAAAGACGTTAATTAAATGCAGGGAGAGGGAGCGTGGCAATTTAACGGTGCAGGACAATTATGTACAGTACCTAAGTCTAACACACAGACAGATAAATGATCTGATCTGATCTAATCTGACCTGTCTGTCTTGTCTGATACGTTTAATACCGGATGGAACATTTCCCGAGGCCTTATCCCAGAAAATCAGCACTCTGAAAAGGTTCAGGAACCAACAGTCAGACAGACAGACGCACGCACGCACGCACGGTGATGACCTGCCGGAATGTACAGGAAAATGGTACCCGAAGTGCCCATGCCATGGCCAGGGAGTTGGGTTTCTTTGTTTCTGAGATAGTTACTGTGCTGTAGCTAGCCCTTTTGGGGTGAGATCATCTAGCGAAATGCCGTGATTCTGTTGGTCAGTGCATCGTGGCCATACGAATGAAATAATGTCTGATGTTTTTTAACTTTTCTTTTTTGCTCATAGGCGGTTTCCAACAGAGTACCGAGATAAATCTACCCACCCACGTATCTAGCGCTGCCGTACATGACTTGGGAAACGCACGCGATGGCAGGAAACATGACTCTGCCGGACCATCTCCGGGATGATACGACCCTCGACGTGGTATTAAACGATCAAGTAACCGGAACCGGACATGGACATGGATCCGAACAAGGAGGAAGAGAGGAATATACTTTGGTACGAATACTTGCTCGCTCGCTCACTCGCTGACTGACCGATTTGACTGCCGCTGGCGGCAATTGCTGCAGCGCGGTACGTGGTATCTAGAGCAAAGTGGTGTGGTGTAGTGTGATTTGTGTGGTGTACAGCATTCTCAATCTTGAAACAAGGATGCATAATGTCGTATCCCATGCTGGACCAAGCATTTGGATAGCGGATTGTCGAGTTGGGCATACAAATCGTAACTGGGCCATCAGCGCAGCGTGGCTGGCGATTAGTCGTGGGTATCCTTGCTACCCTGGCATAAACCACGTTAGTGTGTTCCTGTTGCATCAGTTGCATCAGCCTGTGTGCATATGGATGCGTTGCATTGCTTGTAGGTACAGTACAGCACAAACATTTATTTCAACTCGACTGTCACCGCAGATTCAGTGTTGTATCGGAAACATTGAAACTAATAAGCATTAGACGTAGATGGCGGTCTTGGCCCTTGAATTAGTAGATTCAGAGGCTGAACATTATCTGCCCGGTGTCGAGTTTACACTACCTAAGCACAGTATAGAAGAGCAGACAGCACAGTACGACGACCCCAAGATTCAGTGAGGAAAGAGGAGACAGTTATCGCTAACCGATGGAGGACATTGAGACGGAAAGAGACTAGCGCCGTCGGATCCATGAGGGTTCCCGCGCACCGGGTCCCGCTAAAGTAACAAGATGGAGACGCTATGCCTAGAATAGCCAAGGCGATCAAGGGTCGGTCTCTGACTGGTTGTGTCGTTTTGGTTTATATGACGTTAAGAGACGAGCAGTTGAGAGTTTATCTTGATCAGTAGAATCTCTAAACAAAGGAAATAAAATATTAAATAGTAAAAGATGCAGCATATATAGCAGCAAGGCTATTGAAAAAAGAAAGCCAAATATTGAATAGCCAGCCGTATCATGAGACATGGCGCATGTTGAAATTGAGACAGACTCACATCGCGGTTATCGTCCGTCTGTCCGAGGCTCACATAATATGCACAACATCGGGAATAAATATGCAGCCAGCACTACTACCGAGAGATTTGCATCATGTATGTATGGCTTATCACATTTTCTTTTCTTTTCTCTTGCCATCCTTCTCATCTTGCTTCTTGTCAAATCGTAATCCTTTCACACCTTTTACTGCAGTTGGCTCATGGCCCGAGGGAGGTGGGCGGCCGTGCTTCTCTCTCCCTCTCCCCCCAGCTCATCTCCCGCTATGCCCCTGTTGCTCTAGCGTCCCCTCCCGTGGGATGGTGGACGTGGGAGAACCAGTCACGGTTGGTCTTGGCGATGCCACTGCGTCCTTCGCTTGCTGTGACTGCAACCGTGATAGGTTGAGGGCCAAATGTGCTGTCTTCCATGTTGTCGCCCGGAGCACTTCGCCTTTACGGGTACGTATTCCCGTTGCCGAACGCGGGCTGCAACGCTGCCGTGGGTTGCACTGGGAATTCTCTGGGTAGCAAGAAGAAAAGACAGTTGAATGAAAGCTCCGAACCGAAATCCGCTATAGCTACACATCACATCGCATCACATCATGCCCCTTTGTACCGGAAATTGTATGCAACCGCTGCCGTATTCTATTCTGTACCTGCTGGAATCTAGTGGCTTGAAGCCTGCACAGTATGGATGGCATGATGGTCTCAGCTGAGTCTGCCTTGGTCCTGTATGTACTGTACAGCACAGCACAGCACAGCACAGCACAGCACAGCACAGCACAGCACAGCACAGTACCTAGACGCCTGCTGAAATAAGGTAGTAGGCTAAACTTACAAAGCCACGAGCCTTGGCGCCCTTGAACTCTACACACGAGAGATCAACAAGAGAATCGAAACCAAAACCAAAAAAACCACGTCCGTTGTCAAAATTCCAGAACCTGTCAAATCTTGATTCTATTTGACTTTGATTCTTGACTGGATCTCGGAATCTGGCTGGTCTTTCCATCTCCACGCCCCAAGCCCAAGCCCAAGCCCAAGCCTCCCGTCCCGTCTCGTCTTTTTTTTCCACAAGGTTGCATTCAGAGACAAGACCCCAACCAACAGCAACTTGTCATTGGATCGATCCCCAAGTACCGTCTCCTTGGCCATGGACGAACACCCCCCAATATGGGACCCCGACCAGGCGATCAACTGTCCAGTCTCAGCGGGCCTTGGCCCCTTCGCCAGGGCGTTCCAGAGTGTCTGTGGGCTGTACAAGGCCTGAGCCAGGCTCCTGGGCCTAGGAATTCAGCCCCGCCCGCCCGCCACCAGAGGTTGTAGGTAGGTGCTCATTTTACTCTCTATCCCTGGCTGTCTGTCTGTCAGTCAGTCAGTCGGACCCGACCCTTCGTTCCCGCACATCATCATCTTCCTCTCCCTCTCGAGGCTTCTCAAGTCCGAATTCTTAGCTTAGTCTGAGTCTGAGTCTAACCTTAGTCTTTCTCTTCCCTATTTAGAAACATCCCCGCGGTTTAGCTATGTGTCGTGTCTGCTCAGCGACAAGTCTTTAGCCGCGGTGCCGCAGCCTCACGAGAGATACATACAGACAGATCACGCACTGTACTCGCTCGCTTGCATTTAAGCTGCATTGTATCCTAGCGCTATTGTACCGTACGGTAGGTACCTCACCTTGCTGTCCTGTTCGCTCGGTTCGATAGCTCCACCCAGCCAAGTCCGGACGTCTTTGCTGCTCCTGGGCCCTGTTCCCTTCAACTCCCCTGCCCAGACAGACAGACGTCTTGCTTGTTGGTTGTTGGCGACTTACGCTATCCCTACACACTACCTACCGACTTGCTGTCTAACTGCCTCTGGTCTGCCTCTTCAACGGCCTCTACCCCCCGGCCTCTCGCTTCCTGACTTTCCTCTCTTCCTCTTGTCTCCCCCCTACTCCCACGCTCCTCCCACTCTGTATTCTGAGTATTCCTACCAACCTACTCCTCCAATTCTCTCCCGTATGCTGTGTTGAAGGCCTCTCATTCTCTTCCTTCTCTTCAACACCATATCCTCCACCGTCGTCAATCACGGCCGTCCGTCGCCCTCCGTCTGTGACTGAATTGACAACTTGAATATATTCTATTCCATTGCACTCAATCTCCATATTGAACTCTACCCGATCCAATATTCTTTAATAAGCGGGCGTCTCACATTGAGGGTGAGTTCCCGATTAAAGCCATTACATTCATTACCTCCAACGTGCAGTGCAAACCCTCTTTCAACTGTTTGAGCAATAAACCTGTTTCATACCGATCGAGTGGTTTTATTCATATGCATGACTGGTTCAACCGCCACTCGTTGACCCGTTCGTTGATTTGAGCGTCAAACTGACAGCCTCTGATTGATAGGCTTCATTTCACCCAACTTCACTTCTCAACCGTTCGTTTCGTGAGTGCGCTCTCACGCGCCTCCGTAATATTCAACATGGCGACACCATCATCAATCCCGACTGAGCCCAAGCGCGATGTTGTTGCCAGGCTTCACAGAGTTACAAGAGGAAACCGCAGTCTCTGGTACCAAATGACTGTTCTACAACAACCAGAGCGTGCCCGAGCCTGCGGTTCTGGTTCAAAAGGTAAGCTGACTGACTGATGGGATTTGAGCATGGATTTTACACCAGCATCTGTGCTTATCTTGACACCACGTACTTATGCTGACTTTAACCTATAGCCAATAGTGACCGCCGACCTGTTGATCCTCCTCCGGTTGTCGAGCTCAGAATTATCGAGGGCCCTAGTGTTGAAGAGGGCAAGGATATCACTTTCGACTACAATGCCAACTTCTTTCTCTACGCCAGCCTCGAACATGCCCGTCAGCTCGCACATGGCCGTGTGAATACTCCCGCTGCGGGCAACCCACCTATTCTGACTGGTGTTCCTGCCTCTGGCATGGCCTATCTCGATCGTCCCACCGAAGCCGGATATTTCATCTTCCCCGATCTTTCTGTCCGTCACGAGGGCCTCTACAAACTAACATTTAGCTTGTTCGAGACGACCAAGGAGGAGAGGGACTTTGATATGGAACCCGCCGATGGCGATCTCCCACCCGGTGTCGACTACCGTATGGAGATCAAGACTGATACCTTCAGCGTGTACAGCGCCAAGAAGTTTCCTGGTTTGATGGAGAGCACACAACTCAGCAAGACCGTCGCCGACCAGGGCTGCCGAGTCCGAATTCGACGTGATGTTCGTATGAGGAAGCGCGAAAGCAAACCTAATGCCGGGAACAACAACAGTGGTGGAAATGGTTTCGAGCGCCGGGAAGAGGACTATGGTCGTCGGAGGACAATCACTCCCGCAGCAGAGGATCCCCGTGGAATTCGACATCGGTCCCACAGCAATTCGAGCGAACACCGCACTCCCTATAGCGATGCTCCTCGTCGACCTTCGATGGCAGACTCGTACCCACCTCCGCCTCCTCCTTCATACGAACCCGCTCCTACTACCGCGCGTCACCTCTCTTTTGGAGAACCGTCTGCGGCCCAATACGCAACCCCTCGACAGTATGCGCACCAGCCTGGCCTGCAATTAACGCCAGTTTCGACCAATGGCTCCTATCCTCCCACTGCTCAGTCGCCATACTCCAAGACTGATGCGCCTTATGGCTACGTTAGCCGCAACATTCCGCCCTCATGCCCTTCGCCAGCCCCATCCGTCAAGCACGACTTGTATGATCGCAGACACTCCACCAGCACCTACGTTCCTCCTTCTCCCTCAGTCTACTCCACCGAAGGCCACCGACGAGACTCGCAGCCATCATACCCTCCTACACCAGTCGCAGCTCCTCGCCCTCGCCCTATGCACAGTCAGACCTCGCTACCATCTCTCAAGATTGCCGCGCTCATTTCGCCGCTGCCTCCTATCGAGCCACAGACTGGTCCTGCTCCTGAACTTCCTCCTATCAATGTTGGTGGTAAGCGCAAGCACGAGAGCGTTTTCCTGCAGAGCACGCGACCGCTCCACAACGGTCAGCGACAGGTGGATCCTCATTATGGCCGATCTTACCGAGGTTATAGCCCTGAGCACGACCAAGGCTCGTACTCTCGAGCAGACGGTCAGATCAACGTCATCACATTTAATCCCTTTACGGATGTTGACTAGAAGGACATCAGTTTTGGCGTTCTAGTGCGTGTATTTTTATCTACCTGGGGATAACGGAAGGCGCATGAAGCGGCAATGTTAAGGAGTTTTGGCGTATTTGGTGCGGAATCAAGTCTTGGGAACGACAGATTTATTTATTTATCTTATCCTGGACCACAAAGATTTCTTTTTGCATCATCATCATCATTATCATTCACATTGGATCATGGACAAGTTTTGTTTTCTACGATTACGAACGATCCATCACATACCACAGTTTTTTTGTTAATTCTCATTTATATCCATCTACTCTCGGTCTGCGCAACCGTGCCACTTGAACTTTCTTTTTCTTGTTTTCTGTCTGGTCGGTGTCTTTGACTCTGACCATCAAAATACGTTACGTTAGCCTGGGACAGCGTGACTCTGTGTGACGCTGCCATGGCCATGGGGGTCAGTTTGGAACAAAAATTGACGTCTTGAGTGGGTGCCATTGTTAGATTTTATGCCGCTCGAGTTCTCTTGGGGAAGACAGAACAGCTTCTGGGATTTCACAAAGGGGGTTTGGTATCTGGCAGGAGTTGTTAAGATACATTTATATTACCTACCTAGGTTCACTTACATGAGTGCTCCAGTGACACAAACTGTCTTAGTGAAGATTGAGAAGGGGCTTCAGCTACGACCAGATCGATAGGGTATCCATGTCTTATGTATAGCTGATCGACATAACTAGCCTGTGCAGGGCCTTATTCCGCTGGAATTTGCACTAATGGAGGATAAATGAGGCTAGAGTTGTGGAATGGATAGGCAGCTTGGCGTCCTAGCACAACGGTCTACCTGGCATCTGTGCTATGCATGTCAAGTATAATTCATTATCTAAGTACTATTCATGATCGCGTATCCAACCGAGCCTCACATCGACGATTAAAACCCTGTTTCATCTCAAACAAAGGAAATTAAATGCGTATCCGTTTCGGTTATTCACCTGGAGCTGTTTTCCATTTTTGGTTTCCCGGCGATTAAAGTACCCCTGTACCTCGTTCCATTCCGGGTAGTGCCTGCCTACACGGATAAGGTCAGGTAGAGGTTGGAGGTCAATGCTCTCGCTACTGCTGCAGGTACGTTGCATCCCCGCTCCTTCCTGCTCGTTGCTGTGGTGAAATCACGTGTGCTACAACCTTCAATGTCAACAAATTCTCCTCTTACCTGGGTAACCAACGTCCAACCAAACCAACTTGGGTCGTGCAGATGCGTCTTTGTTTGTTCAGCCACTTTCTACATACTCATACTTTTCCCACTCATCCATCTTCTCAACTCGTCATGTTGTGCTGAGTTAAACTCTTCTTTCAACGTCTTTACCCGCTGCCCGTTGAAAACAGACGTAATCGTGCTTCTAAGCTTGTACGTCAACTTACACATATTAATTATACGCACACCAAAAAAACCTTCTCAATGGGTCGACCTAAAAGTCGCCGCGCACTCAGTGCGAGTCGCTTTCAGGAAGGCTCCATGAACGACAGGACCTCTGCTGCCCCGCCCGTTCACTTCCTCGGTCCTGAAGAGCGCGCTGCTCTTGAGCGTCCTGCCATGACAAGAATCAAATCAAACAATCCGCGACCCATGAGCGATGACTTCTCCGACAAGCAGGTCAAGCGGGGAAGGCTTCTAGGCCAGGTTTGGGATGAGGTGCGAGGTAGATTAGGCTTTAGGAGGGATAATGAGGATGAGAGGGGGTCGAGTAAGAGATCGAGGAGTCGCAAGAGAGACCAGTCAGAACAACGTGGGAGGGAGAGGGAGAGAGAGGATGTTACCATGGAGGGAACTGCTGACTCAAAGCCTGTTGAGGAGGCTCCCAGGGATGATATGCCGAGTCGAGAAGAGATATTGGCCAACTATCACCATTTGATGGCTTCAGGTTTCTTCTCTTCTCACGCTATTCAGTCCACCCGTCAACCACCTCCCGGCTCTATTCAACGCTCTCCTCATCTATCTTGCCCCCCATCTACGACAACTCTCCGGGAGGCTTTATCTCGAGCATCAACACTTCAATCAACACTTCAAGATGCCCCTCCTCCAGCGCCCACCCGCAATGCACCTTCACCGCCCAAGTCACCAACCAAACCCAGAGTTTTGCAAAAACATCACCTACACCCAGATGGTCCAGGAGCCGCTACGTATGAAGAACTCGTCTCCTCGGGGTTCTTCACACCTCCAACTTTTGACACCGCTCCACCACCCACTCCTGAAGATGCTGCTCCAGCTCCACTTGTATACACCGGCCGTATGTCGCGAGACTTCCTCCAGCCGCCTCAACACACCAGAGGTTCTCGAGCAGGAACGCCCTCAGCTTCTCGGGGGCCTTCTCCTTTCCGATCACCTGCTAGTGCCTCTTCCAGAGGAACCAAACGAGCTGCAGCTGACTCTAATTCCGACAATGACGAAGAGATCGTAGCTCGTGATCCTCCTACTCCCAAGAAGAAGCTGCGTAAGTCTGCTTCCCGAGATATTACCCTACCGAAACTACGAAATGCCACCTCTGGCCGCAACATGCTTTCCCCTCGACGTAGCCTATCAGGACCCCACGGAGCTGGTAAAGAGTATAACACCCTCGCCCGCCGTGTTCTTGGACGTCTTCCCGGAGGTGTTGGCCGAGGCTCCGTGGAAATGGACCGCCAACCCGATTCTGCTTCTAGACGCAGCACTGATGAGTCTAGACAGCCATTACAAGAGGTTCAATACTCGCGAATTTTGGGTTCACGCAAGACCGCCGCAGAAGGCCTCAGCGTGGCCCTTAGTGCTAATAGGGGCACACCCAAGGTTCCCAACATTCCCGACAAGTTTGCCATCTACGATGAAGACGCTGAGAACATTGCTCCGGCAATGCGATCGCGTTATTAGTCCCCAAAAGGGCACCTTTGTCTTTTCACCTTTCATCATTGACATTCAACAGCACGCAGGACACTTATGACAGCGGATAATGGTAGCAGTGGTGAGATTGAGATTGAGCATGAGCTCTGCAGCGGCGGATCGGATGACTCTTGACGCGGCCACGACCTTGTTTTTGTTTCTGGGACTCTTACGATGGGATTACTCTTTGTATATTCACATGGCAGATACCCATGACGACACGCGACACGACTGATTTTTCTGACGTCTCCTTTTTCTATCTACATCTTGTTGGATACCGGAGGCTTTCTGCACTCGGGATATTGGGCTTCGCTGGTTGGAAAAGGGGTATAGGTATAGGATTTGTTTGATCTTAAGGGAAACGGGAACACTGATGGAACACGGTCCTTGCCCGATAAGTACTTTGTGCGCTTGGGATGGAGGTCGGATGGAAGGGATTGCGGCGTTTGTGGTGTATGACTGACTGACTGACTGTATTAATCAACGATTCTCCCTTCACATCATGTTTTTGTGCGGGTGTGAAAGGGGGCTGGATGCGCAATTTGATTGACTTGAATCAAGTATATAGATACAATATCAAGTTTATATTGTCAATGAATGAAAGTCCTGTGCTTTGGCTATTTTGATATGCAGCTCTAAGTAAAAGATTGTTTTGATACCTGGCGACGACGCCTTTTATGGAATTTACCATGTCAAGAACCGACACAGGAGCACAAGATGATGCGAACAATTCATTCCTGTCTTTTGCTTAGACCTATATATATACATACTTACAGTCTCCTTCAACCGCATCATCCATCTTTATCCCATAACCAGAAAGCATCAACACATCCTGTTCCCTAACCAGCTGCCAGTAGACTTCCAATGCCTGGCTACAAAAACCATCGACTAACCCCGCCGCCAAATAAAAACTCTCTATATTGCCTGCCGCTTATTCGTGTTCATCCCAGCAAAAATACTGCTGAGCAAAAAGATATCCGCCAATGTCAATCCATCCTCCATGGTGTGCCTCATACTCCTTCGGAACCCTAGCCTGGTTCCATCTCAATCGTGGTCGTAGTAGAAACTTGGGAAACACAAAAATTGTCCATCGCACACTGTCGTACGCCGAGACTTGGGGTTTCTGAACGAACGACAAAGGTTTATATCGAAAAACAAGTTATATCGGTCATAAAACATATAATAAACGCTTAATCCGTGAAAGAATGGAAAAATGACGCTTTGGGTTTGAACAAGAAGTGACCAAAAACAATGTCGTAATGTCGTCAAACTTCAATCACCTGGTCTGGAGGGATTTGTTGAAGTAGTTGCTGGGTTTTGGTGATTCCGTTCTGATATAGCGAACGGACAAAAGCCCAGGCAAAGGTAAAGAGCCAAGGAAAGTAGCTGTAGAGCATGCCGCAAATCATTACAACGAGAAGGGGAATCTGCATCTTGGTTAGCTTTGAACAAGAATTGAGATATGATTCAAGGTGACTTACCCAGACGAAGAACAGATTGAGGTCACTGCCAAGCCCCTTCTTGTTGACTTCATGTGCTCGGCGGAATTGCTCTTGCTGCTCTTTTGTAATGGCATTCTTTCGACCGATCTTGAGAATGCCTGGCTCTTCTGTCTTGACTTCCGTCACCTCCGTGACCTCTGCAACTTCGGCCGATTCAACATTGGCAGTTGTTGTCTGGTCGAACAAGGCCGCACATTTCTGATCAGCCTCAGCCTCCAAAGCAGCTCGGGCTGCCGATGATTGCTTCCGGTCGAGCTCTTCCTGGGGGTATATTTCCTCGTAGGCCGGAGGTGCCGCCACGCTCGCCTTAGGGGCAGAATCCCACCAACGCTGCGGTTGCTCGCCATCTGGTTGAGGTGCTCCCATACCTGGCACTAATTGCTGGACTCGTCGCATGAAAGGTGCTTGGTAGTGAGGCATGTTGGGCAATGCAGGCATCTGGGGCATCTGAGGCATCTGAGGCATTTGGGGCATCTGGGGGAAGTGAGCATAGCTCTGTAAATGCATGATAAACGCCTGGTGCCACTGGTACACCTGCTCCTTGAGTGCGGCCGATGCAGCTGCTGTTTCTGTTGCGGGTGGTGCGAGTTCCTCCTCGAGCTCGCTAGTCTGCTGGCGGCGAAGGTTGGGTCGCTCGCGATCTTGTCTGAAGCCGCTGGCTCTTCTCATGCTCAAGTAGGCATCCTCATCAGGGTCCTCATCTTCAAAGTCGCCTGATGTGTACTCTGGGCTCTCTTCACTAGAATCCGGTGAAATCGGTTCATCATGAGTATGGACCTTGGTCATAGGCTCCCAGAGCGAACGAAGCGATGTTGCACTGCTGGTTCGGCTGTGCAGGGAGCTGGAGCCACCACTGCTGCGAGAGCGGACATGACGCTCGGAGCGGCGGATAGCACGAATAACACCACGAGACTGGGCGACATCAGAAGCGGAAAGCCCAGACACACTTCTAGTCGAAGGGTCAGCACCGTTCAGCATCAGTCTTCGAACGATTTCAGGGTGGTTGTGGATCGCAGCGATATGCAGAGGCGTGAAGCCACCCTTGTCCCTAGCATCAGGGTTGGCACCTCTGGCTAGCAAGGCGGCAACGAATCGATGGTAGCCTAGCGAGCAAGAGAGGTGAAGCATCGTATGGCCAGTGGAGCTCCTAAGATCTAATCGGGTTCTATGCGCGCTGTCATCCAGGTCAATGAGGTCCAGGCACTTCAAGAGCTGAGACTCGAGGTGAGCATAGGGGGCATGACTGAACATAGGGCCCCCTGATGAGGAACCACCAGAGGAACCACCAGTCCAAGGTCCACCATTTCCATCACCCAGGATTCTTCGGGCGACGTCCATAGCATCAATCATCTGACCCGACATCTTTTGTCCCAATATAGACAAGGCAGTTCTGATTAGCCTGTCTTCGCCATCGCCCAAGTACCTGAAGGTGGCCGGCTGTTTGCCTGTGCTCGTGGGGAACGCCTGACCAGCCTGTGCGTTCGGGTTCTTAAAGGTGACGGGAACAGGCCCGACCATATTCGAGGGTGGCAGTAGGCAGACAAGTGAGGATTCACCCCAGAATGTCGTGGTCGTGGCCCTCATGTTGCCGAACCAAACTTCAAGACCCTGGAAGAACGCTGCACCTAGTACGGTCACTTCAATACCTCCAGCTAACGGACCCTCAGCAGGAATGATCTTGTGAATAACTGGTGGTGCTCGCGTCGGGTTTATGCCCATAGGCACACTGTGAAAGGTGCCGGCCAGAGCCTGAGCAAATTGGTTCGAGGAGTTGCTAATGAGACTATTTCGAAGGCCGTTTGGACTAGGAGCGCGACTTGGGTGTCCTGAAGCAGGTGCTGAGTAAAGCTGGGACACGGCCATGTTGTCCATGCTCGCGGAGCGATTACTAGGATAGAATCCCGGTTGATCATTGTTGGGTGTTGGGGGGCCGGTACCAAAGGCCAATGCCTGTGGTCCAAACATTGCGTCGGGTTGAGAGAAGGCACCAAGGTTGGGCGTAAAGGGAGATGTAGCATTGGACATTTGGCTAACATCAGCGCCAGGCGAGGGTGAAGTGTCCAGGCGCGTCATGGTTAGCCCATTCGGTACTCTCGACGCGCTCGACTTTCTCTTCTTGGCCATTGGACCACCGCTGAGAGTTGGCGAGGCAGGACGTGAGAGGGCCCTGCCAGTGGCGCCCGTTGGTGTAGTCTTGGACTGGTACGGGACCTGGCTGTTTCGTTGCATATTCGAGAGATCACCAGTGGATGGCGACATGCGGAAGGCGTTGTTGGGGGTAGGTGGTAGTAGAACGTTGGCTTCAACACCGTTCTGAGGTACAGGTGGTAAAGAGGGTTCTGAAATAACTGACTGCTGGGCAATTGGGTGAGTCTTGTGGTCATCAGTGATCATGATGGGTCGCGACATGGCTTGAGCGATGACCCTGTCCTGATAATCTTTGATGGTGAAGATGACATTGAATCCCATCTTTTCGCCGTGATGCCGGCAATAACAGGCAATGCGCATTGGCGCATCAACTTGCATGGTGCGATCGGGAACTGTTGAGTCAACGACAGTAGTGACAGGCTGCCATTCCTTGACTTCTTGTGTGTTGAAGACAATTACACGGTGTTCCTCATCTTCCAACCAGACCTTTTCTTCCTCCGGTTTCTTGATCTTCTTTCGAGCCGCACGCTTGCGCTCTCTGGTTATGCAGCCTGCGCAGATACGGACATCGCCGCCGTTTGATGGAGAATTCTCGTCGTCGTCTTGAGGGGGTAGATAACGTTGAGGGTGAGAAGCAGCTCGTTGTAGAGCGGCCTCTTTCCTGCCAGGTGCATCAATAGCGCTCGTGCATACCAATGAGACATACAGCTCGAGCGTGTCCGGGGACTTCTCAGGAGTTGGCTTTGACAATAGCTTTGGTTTCGAAATAGTGTGGGCAGGAAGATGCAGCTTGGTGACTCCGGGCGGCACTGGTGATAGGGCCATCTTAATTGGAATTTGGGTCTCGACCCTTGACTTGAGGGGCGTGGGTAGAATTCTCAATTCGCATTGTCCAGTGAAGTTGAATGGCGTAGACATTGGCATTTGCTGCGGCATATGTATAGGTTGGTTCATCTGACCGCCAAAATGCATGGGCAAGCCATCGGGTACAGATTGTGCGGCCATGTCGATCTTGTTTGGCCATATGTGCTGTGCTCCCAATCCTCCATTGACAAGTCCCGATAAGTCCACTTGGTTGTGAGGTGAGGGCGAGTTAAACATGGCCGGAGACCCATCATGGCTCAACACCATATTGGACATGGGCGATACCTCTCGAGATGCTGATGTTTTCAATCCATTCATTGCTGTAGATACCGAGTATTGCTTCAGATTTGTTAACAAAGAGCTCGTTTAAGTAAGAAAAAAATGCTGTAGTGAACGTACTGAAGCGGCTTTTTGATGGCCTTGTGTTTTCTTCCTTTTGGGTGTTGCATCCCTGTTAGTGCCATTCGAGTTGACCATGGGCATCTGAGGTGAGTGGACTACGTGCTCGACATTTAGGCCTTCCGGGCTACTAGAGGCAGTGTCCATGTCGTAGGGATGTTGGAGGAGATGATCTCCATTTCCACCAAAAGTGTACATTTCCATGGGATCATCATCATGGTGTTGATCAAATGCATAGGTCTCGTCGCCAAAAAGGCCAGTATCTCCCCATTCAAGCTTCGTATCATCATCATCCATCATGACTTCAGTCGGGTTCATGGCCGCCTTGGAGGTCGGGGTGGCGGTACGTTTAGAAGAGGCGGTCTCTGATGATGAGTCTTGGTAGGAGCCGTTTGGGGAATCGGGAAGAGGTGCTCCTGTTAATTCCTGTGGGGTGAGAAATGTTTTCGCGTCGTTTCCACCGAGTGATTCGAATGATTGGAGGGTATCTGGGCTATTAGAAAAGTCGAAAAGGTTTGAAGCGCCAAAGTCTTCATCGGGAAAATCGTTGAAATCGCCGCCCGACATAGCAGTTCCTGCTATCAGAGGGCTGCCTGGGCCTGTGGGAGCGGGCGTCATGACCAGCGAAGACAGGCTGTAACGACCCGTAGACGCCGGTGGACGACGGGAAAGTTGGTGATCGGGAGGTTGTAATTGAAATTTGATGTTGTAGTCAACAAATAAGGTGGATGTCGCGCGGGGGAGTCGGCGAAAACGTTTAGTGCATCGACAGAAGCAGTTTCAATTGCGGTTTTGAATAATATATCGATCCGGGTCGTAAGCGAAAATCCGATGTGGTTCTGTTCAGGAACGAAATGTGCTGCTGCTGACGAATATGTGCGTCGAATCGATATCCGTAATCCGCGATGTGATTGTTGGGGCAGGATTGTAATATGGATGGATGGATGGATAGGATGGATGGATGGGCGAGCCCCTAGTGGTTTGTATGGTTGACGCACGCGAACTCAGCGGGCACGTTGGTAGCGCCAGGTCAGGTTGGTCAATGGAAAAACGAGACGGTCAGGGTCGTCGGGCTGCCGTCAAATACCCCTGGTCCAGGTGCGTGTTCGCAGTAAAAAAAGGTGTGCGTGTGTGTGGCGGGCGGACGGGCGGGAGAAGATGATGATTACAATTTTCGTATTGGTAAAGGGGGATAAGAAAGTGATGATGATGATGTTGTTGTCGTTGCTGTCAGCGGATGATGAGGAGAAAGTGAATATGAGGGAGATGGGATGGTATTGATTGATGCGCCGAGCCTCCAGATAGTCTGGCTTGGTTTGGTTGAGCTAGTTAGCAGTCGAGGATGCTGCTAGCTGCAGTGGTGTCGGTAGAGGAGAGAGTGGAGATGATTGGCAGAGGCAGAGCAGGGCAGAGCAGGGCAGGCCTCCTCTCTCTCTGTAGGTAATTATGTCTCGCTACTGTAGCTTCGTGGGTTATGGGTTGTTAAGTTGGCCGTGGCTGGGCGTCTTGGGTTGTGGTCCAGTGAGTCTTGCTCTCTGTCTGAGATTGTATGTATGTACGGAACCTAGTGTGGGTGAACGTGGAGACTCTTGTTTTCTTGGGTTGGAAGTGGCGTGGACAGTGGACAGGCGGGGCTGGGTAGCATGGATGTACCGCAGGGCCCTTGAGTGGGCCCGTTGTCGGAGTAGACAGTGCGGTTGAGTGCTGATTCGCACACGCCAGCTGCCTGGATTTTTACTTCTCCGTACAGTATCAGCTCCGGCCTGGCACTTATCGGAGCCGGCCTCAATAACTACGGATGTGGAATAGAATACAGACAGGAGGGTATCAGTCTCTACTGTATCTAACTAGTAAAGTACATGTAGGCTGTAATAGCATCTCCGTGGGTGATTCACAAATTCACCGACACTGATTGACATGGACGACACTTGTATCAAACGCCAAAGACACGGCAAAATTGACGACGTAAATTGATTGGTACCTGAGCTTGCTCGACTGCCAAAATTGCATTACTGGAAGCGGGGAATGATGATGGACGCTATCATCCTTGTATCAACTCATCAAAACCAAAACCATCAGAGGCCTCGCGTATTATAATTACGCAAGCTGTGACTCTTCAATTGCTGGATGAGCAGACGTCGACCTCGTTCTCGTCGAAGCACATAGAAGGGACAGCCTGTCTTGATCGACAAAACGGACTCGGGCAACGCGATCCTCCCGTCGGAAGAAAATGGATGCTGATTACCTTGAGGGTGCCATACCTCTGAATGGTCCAATGGTACAAGGCATTAGCGAGCTTCCAGTAGGAAATAGCCGGTACCTGATGACCAAGGCCTGTTAGTGCACGCTGACTGACATGCCTTTCCCCTCCTCCCTGACCATCAGATCGTGGATTGACTCACGGGGCATTATCATGGGACATGCTGGGGTCCATGCGCCAGACACCTTCTATCTCGTGCCCGTACAGTTGGATCTATATTGATGGTGAGAGCACAGACAGACATAACAGACAGACATATTCTCTCTTTCCACAACTCCCGAAGTGTCTCGCAAAGACACAACCAGCTCGAGAAACTCTCTTTATAAGTGGAATTCAAGACATTGATGGAGGTGGGCTGGAGACATCCTCCACCAGGGAAAAGGACCCTGTAGATCCAACATCCAACCTATGGATCAGGCAAGCTTCTGCTCTCAGACTCCCCCTTCCCATTCCCCAGGAGTCCCCGACCACTGCATAAGCGAATCACGGTGATTCAAGCCTCAATTGCGACTTTTTTATGTATGAGGCTTAGACTCACCTAGTATGCACATTCAAATTCTGTGCCCTACCCTACCTACAACCTATTAAACCTAACTACTCGAAGCTCCCACTACGGGCCTCCGCGGCCAAATTCTCTCAGGCTGTGTAACGGTCCCGAAGCGGAAATGCATGTAAGTTGTTCACTCGACGGACTCAACAAACTGCAACCGCCCTGGTCGGGTCGTCGTCTCATATCATACATGCTTGGCCCAGCTTGGCCAGACCCGCGTTATCCGTATGTATGATATGACGACGATTTGACGCCTGAGAAACAGCTGTATTGATTCGCTGAACCGAGTCTAGAGGAACTTTACTGCACGCCTCTATCGAATTCCATATCAAGAGGGTTTCAGTAATAGAAGAAAAAAGAAAAGAAAGAAAGAAAGAAAATGCCAGTCCGGGCGGTAAGTAAGTAAGTAAGTGGCAGTTCTCACTTTGGCCACAGCGCAGGGCTTGCGCGGTAAGGTTACGCCAAGTTGCTGCATGCTTATCTCGAGACATGTTGGTCAAGGGAGATGGCGTTGCAAACCCTCTATCCTCTCGTCTGGAACCTTATCCCGAAGACATGTCATAGCATCATTGTCTCAAACTTGCATTTCTTTCTACATAGGTATGTGTTCTCTAGAACTCAGACCGCCACTTATACCACGTTGGTTGATGCATCCCTTGCGTATAACCTCATTGGTTTCTCAGCAATGCAGGCTATTTTGCTTAACTAGTAGTCCTTTCAACGGAGAGTATTAGAAACATGCGTCGGTGATCTCGAGAGTAGTCTTTTTTCATGTCTCGAAAACGTGTCAAAACCAGCCGCACAGAAAGTACAGCCTTGGGATTTCAAGATGAATTATATCCTGTCATACCGCAACGTGCGTGTGTTGTCTCGAACAACACGGCGCCCTTGTGTTGTGTACAGCATGTCTGATAGACACCAGGTTCTCCATAAGTGTTCCATATTGGCCCTTCAGGTTACTGTATGTACCAAGACGAGCCGTTGTCTTGTGGCGCACAGCATACAGAGCCAGTGCTTGGACACGGAGGTTATTCGAAGCCAAAGCCACAGACCCTTTTGTCTCTTCTCAGTGTCAAAGCCCTTTTCGAGTACAGACGGCAATGCCTTGAAACAGGGGCCGTTGACTTGAATTGTAGTTACACAGTCAGCTCAGCATGCAACCGTTGGTGATGTCTCTGCATTGACCTCAGATAATGCAATGCACTCGAATCAATCAATCCCTGAGCTCGTATACCTATTCCAAGACATTCCAGAGGCGATTTTCCCTCGAACTAGTTACTAAGGAAAACTACTATGTATCCTGCTTTTCATCACTATCGCCCAGGATGTCTCCGCAGCTTTTTTATTACAGATGCAAGATTGCAGCTGCATCTACACCAATTGGGTCAGCTTACACCACACCTTGGGAGGCAAACTGAGAGATAATGCAGTCCTAAATATGGGTTTCCGTTACATTCTGCAGCACCTTCAAATGCGACATCGGATACTTTTCAATGTGTGTTTGTGGTTCCCAGCCATGATCTGAGAACCCTACTAACTGTAGGTACTTAGACGAGACCTATCTTGATACCGATAACGCTCAGTTGTTGTCCCTGCGGACGGGGGCAGCTGTCACTGTGATAACTGCTAAGGTTCTGTACTGTAACTTAGTTGCTAACTTATGCCTCACATATCTCGGTATATCCAGACCGAGACTCATTTATTATGTTGCCTAACTTACCGGCCCGATCTTAAGTGCTCGGGCCGCTTCTAGTTGGGTCTGGGTAGTAGTTAGAGTGGCTAGAGAACAACCCTACCAGTTTAAGAAAACTTGTATGTTTGATCTTATTCGATCGCCTCTTCTGGTAACTTTTCGTACAGTACATATGTTGGAAGGCGAGAGAGAAAAAAATATCTCATTATCGCTCCGACTACCCAAGCCTATCAATCCATGCCAGAACACCATCAGTAGTCAGAGTTTGCAACTTGCAGAGCTACGTTTTTCCCCGAACCCCAAACTCAGCCACTGATATGATTCTCCAGAAATAAGAATCATACTCCGTAAAGGGATATCTCTCATTCCATCATGTCTTATACTTCCTTAGTTTACAGCGGCTTCCCTCGCGCGGCCGTTGGCACTTCTGAGACAGATCAGACAAACCCCCACGTCCAAGCTCAGAATCTTGGGATCTGCCATACGCGCCGATCATGATCTCCGGCTACTCTTCCCGATCGATCCAGCAGGCTAAACATATATCCATACGTTTATCATTCATGTTCTGCAGATGCAAATGTCACTGGCTATCGTATCTTATCAAAGTGACAATTCACCGAAGCATCACGCAAGGGCATTTCTTTAGGCGTTTGCTGTGAGACACGTCTTGCATTGAAATATCTTCGTGTTCTTATCATAGCCATAGAAACGTGTGAAAGCTTATCTCCAGCCTATCCCTAGAAGCAACATGCACATTATCGTGGAACAATTACCTGGGAGTTGGTTTCATTCAAGACCAGATACGCCAAGTATCAGGTAGTAGGTATCATTACATAAGGTAGAATATACAAAAGGACACCATTGTCATAAAGAAAACCGCGGAGGCCTCAAATAACCCATCCCAAACACCCTGGTGGGTTCTCCATTGTATCCGGATGAAGTCACAAATCTGAAGAGACGCCTTAGACAGGATCGATATGGCTCGGTAGTATGTGCAATATCCTTTCACAGCAAACCCTCTCTCACGAATCAGCCTATCTCATAACAGTATGTCTCGTTATTGAGTTCCACGAGACAACTCAAACCGCGGGCATCCTGGATCCAATGTTCGCGAGACGATCTGCTTCGTTGTTACCCGGGTCATTGGCGTGTCCTTTTACCCATTGAAAAGTAGTTATTGACCCAGCTTCAGTCCGCTCCCTCATTTTGGCCAATACGTTCCGAATGATATCCTGATTCTTGACTTCACCTCCTGACGCCGTCCTCCAGCCCTTCTTCTCCCAGCTGGTAGCCCATTGCGTCACGCACTTGATCGAGTACTGGCTGTCGCTCCAGATTTGCACGCCTTGTTTCAGCGGCGCAATCTCCAGTGCTCGCAGCATCGCCATCAGTTCGGCGCGTTGGTTCGTCTGTGGCTCGCCAGGGAGGCGCTCTGCAAGGTTACGCTCGTCATCGCGACCAAAGTAAACACCGAGGCCGGCACGGGAGCCAGCTTTTCCGTTCGCAAGACTGCTCCCATCGGTGTAAATATGGATTAAATTTCCACTTGCTCCAGATCTGGGTTCAGTGCTAGGTGCAGCTTTTGGTGCAGCCTTTGGTGCTGCCGTGGCTTCTGGCTTGGTCTTCTTGACCGCTGGCTCGACAGGTTCGAAAGCAGCTCCCGTGTACTGTTGTTCCGGCAACCCTTGACCAACTTCTATTCCCAGAGCATTGCACGTCTCCAAGCTGGCGTGATCTCTGATGAATTGCTCCGCCTCTGGTTTCGTGTTGAACTTTTTGAACTTGGGTCCAGTAACGCCTGTGATATATGGCTTGGCTTCTGTCCAGTCGTTATAGATGCCTGGTCGATGGCCCACTGCCACTGCATAGAACTTCAGAGGACCCTTTGTCGTCGGCGGGCCCTCTTTGCCGTCGATATAATCCTGAGCCTCCTGCCGTGATTTGAATGACTTGACTAGACGCGAGAGTTAGCGTTTTGTTCGCCGTCTCCAAGCTTTGAGTCTTTCGGCACTGCTACTACTCACATTCGGCATTTGAAAACCCGGTCGTTTGTGCCTTGCTGTCATCGTAATCCGTATAGATACCAGGATTTCTTCCTATTCTAACAGCATAATACTTTGTCGCATTTTCCACCTTTCTCATCTTGGAAGACGAACCGGCCCCGAAACCATCGCTTGGGGCGCCACGCTTCTTAACCATGTCGACGTCGTGCTCGTCCAGAGAATCTGCGTAATTGATGCTGCAACTGCGTGGATCGACTGTCGTGGTCGTGTGGGTAGTGAGGAGAAAGTTGAAGATGGAGAGGTCAACGGGTTTTCTGCTCGCTGGATGCGTCGGACGTTGCGAAGCGCTTATATATCGATCGCAACGGTCTACTGGTCCTTTGTCGGAGCTTGCGAAGCTACGAATTGTCGTAGAAGGGGCAATGGTAGCTGAAACGGCAGGGTTATCGCGACAAAAGACGGCATGAGGATAAAATCGACGGCCGACGAGTCAAGGAAGACGCATGCTGATGGTCAAAGAAACGAAATTACCCCTTGCTTTGTCGAATAACCCCAAAGCCCCACGCAGCTACGAGCTTCTCTATGATGAATAGGGAGATGGGCCTGGTCTGGTGTGCAAACAGAGGGGTTGGTTTGCAAGGTGAAAGTGAACAGTGAATGAATGAACCTATGTAGCGGAGATAAAGAGGGGCACCGACGTCCCTGAGAAGCAAGGAGGAGCAAGGGTCATACACTAACAAACAACCTTACAATTACCTATTCTTACATCCCTGACTTCATGCAGACAGGCAGACAGCAAAAATTCAATTGATACATATCATGTTGCGTAAATGAAGCTAGCATGCTACAGTGAGTGCCTCGTCCAACTAGTCCCAATGCTTTCTCTTCCATGCCCAAGCTACTGTTACAAGACCATCGCCAATGTCTGCAAATCGACTTCTCACCTGCGGTAAAAAGGGCTATCTAAACCCTTTGTTTGTTTTCCAGCCAATGCAGCAGCTGCAGATAGGTCCATGAAACGTGTCCTAACAGTAGGTAATGATAGATGATCATGCTGTCGGCCTTAATTGCTGTTCGCCATGGCCATTGTTGCGTGGCGCGTAATATTCTATCATTGCTCTTTGGGAGCCTTGCTGCGGCTTTAGCTTCGCGTGTATAGCAACGGTGCCAATGAGTCTCATATCGACCTCGGAGGTGGTAATCCTAAACATGAGTGATGGGGTCAAGAGGAGGCAAGTTGGGTACGCCATCACGTTCCCATTCCCAGGCCATCAAGCTCCAGTTGAGCTCTCGTCTCCAAAAGAGCCCCAGCCCTCGTCCACCTCCATCCGGACGATCGTCAGAGCTCATACCTCCGCTGCGAGGCATGTGCGTAGCAAAGACAGCCTTTCCCATTCGAGAATGAAGGACGCCCATAGAGCAAGACACACAAGGCTCATGGGTGACATAAAGCTCCAGGCCATGGCAGAGATAGCCATCCTTGTTCGGGTGTTCCTGTTCAAAGCATTGCCTCTCTATCTCAAGTAGTGGTCCGTCTTGGAATGCGTCATACTCAAGATTAGGTGCCTTGAAAGGCAACCCAGCGGCTCGCCTCTCGTGCCGGACAAGTTTTTGAGCCACCATGCTAATAGCTCGAACAACGCAATGTGTCATGGGGTTGCTGGTACCCTCTAGTAGGCTGCACTCCTGATGCCAGCGAGCGTCTCCTGCAACTCCGACAAGTTCAACTTTTCCTGCATCCCTCTGGACGATCACAGCTCCGACAGCTTCGCCGATCCCGGTTTCTTTAGCTTGTAAAGCAACACGATGGGCTAGTGCCATCCAAACAGAGGCGTCGTCCTTGATATCTTCTGTTCCCCGGGCTACTATACTAGGGTGCGGACCCAAGGGGTTGTTCTTTCGATATACGGTTGGCCAAAATTGAGAAGACCACATGGCTGCTTGTACCTGGGATGTTGGTGGAAGTAGTGGGATGGGAATCTTTTCGAGGAAAAGTTCATTCTCAGCACCTTCAACGATGGACAGAGTCTGGGTCAGTTCTTCTGGTGTGAAATCTTTGACTTCTCCGATGATGATATAGATCCAGGTCGACTTTGCCGTATGGATTTGGCGCCCGACCGAGCTATCGTTCATGAATTGAGTCTTGAGGTGGGCGGGAAGATCACCGGGCTTCGAACATCTGCGCAGATGAGGTAGGGGGTTAGCGCTATTATCATCTGGTCGCATGTTACGCAAGGCCCTGGAAGTATCAGTAGTCAATACCAAAAGTCATTGCTTCATGTTCGAGATGTGGAGGATAGCGTACGTGATGACATCGTTGGCCTGTTTGGTAGGTGCCCGTGTGATGTATGCATGAGTGATGGTGTGGTCTTGTCGGACCTCTTGGGTTGTTTTGAGGGGTATCAAGACGCCTCGCCGGGTATGGCCTTCCTTCAAGTCATTGATCAACGGGTTTGCAAGAATCTCAGAAGGGCCGCGATGCTCGGGCTTGGGAGGCACCTCGACCGGTTCAGGGGCGGGGGGGACCTCGCTAGCCAGCTCGGCGGTCATGTTTTCCTGGGGTGCGGCCATGTGTAGTCTTGAATATTGGTCTGCAGACAGAGGTTAGCTGGTGAACAGGACGCATTAGGGGCCTGGCAGCATACTGAACGTGGTGCTTGTGTCTGCAAAGTCCCCGACGTATGTGAGCGCAACAAGTTAGGGTTGATGCAGTGTTGTGTAGATGGATGGCGAAGTTTCCAAGATGAGTGAATTGCTTTTGAGAAGAGAGAGTTGAGTGTTGATAGTTGAGAGTTGAGTTGGGGATGGTTAAAGACGATGAATGTTGTTATGATGCGAAGTCTTGTGACGAAAGAAGGTGCAGACTCGGGACGAATTTAGGCAAGAGCACCACACTTGAGATCCGATTTTCTTGTTCCTCTTTCTATATCCTGTTGATTTTGGTTAGTGACTGCCTCTGACTGGCGTTGATAACTTCGGGTGGATAGGTACTTACCTAGTACCCTTTCACTAGGTATGTTCCTCGAAAACAAGTCTCTAGGGATAAAGGATTAAGAATAGAAGATTATGTCGAGATCAGAAGAGAGGGAAGCTGATAGTCAAATAGAAGGCAAACAAAAACTCTTGTGGGGCTTGCTTTCGCTATTCGAGGTGGATGAATAGAATATGTCTGTAGTTGATTCTCGCAGTGGCAGCCACTGGCAAGAAGCTGTCAGGGAAATGTTGCAGTAACGCCCAATAACTGGCGATTTCTTCGATAATCTCTACCTCGGTAGCTGGCCGGGCAGTTATTTGTTCTAATATTCGGCTGTGAATGAATGAATGAATGGGCTTTTGCTTCTTCTTTCCAGATGGTTCAACTCTTTACTGCCTGGGCAGGATCTTCAAAAGGCCTGCTACAAACAGAGCCTTTTTGCGATCTCTATAGAGCAGCTTTGGTCGAGTTTTCCACACCTAACTCCTGGATAAAAATGCACGAAACATCGACTTGAGATTTTCCGTGCTTGTATGTATGTATCATCCACTTGGATTATGCCTTCTGAAAGTCCTGTATTCCCACCAACTGCTCAGCATTGAAGTTGGATAAGTTCTGCCAACCCTGTGGATATAGTGTGGCGGGGACCTGCATGTGTGGCTGCAAATACCCAAGCCACTTCTTTGTACTTACCTACCCTACATTCAGGGAGGTCGACAGGTTTTGCTTTAGTACAGACGTTGTGCATCAAACAGTTGTTTGAATCAAAATTCATTCCTTCAAAGCTTTCCGACTAATACCCAAAGTCTTGGCTGCTGACATTAGGCTGTCATTTTGTCCTCGCTAGGCAGGTAATAATGAAAAGCATCATGATAATCACCCAACAACATCTGTACAAAGGGTCTATCATGACAACATAATCATGAGCTTTGACATCCGACTTTCCAACAGATCCAAGACAACAATCACATGGAATTCACACAGGACCAGATCTCTGCAATCACTTATTTCAACCCTCCCCTGCGAGACGAACATGTCATACCAACCCCGCGTCTCCCCACCAACTGTCATATCAAAGATCAGCCAGCCAGCCTGTTGGTTCGGATGAGTCCCCGAATATCACCACAAAGAGATGGATGGCACTATCGCGGGGTAGCTAGGTAGCTATAGATTATGAAGCTGCCTCTTTAGGAAACTTCATCTCATCCCCGTATTTTGAGTATGCGGAGAAAATCACTCCATATCAGTTTCTGATGCCAACCGATCAAGACCACAATGGCGCGTGAGAGAAATCGACAGGCCGCCAAGTACTGAGTGACAGAAGTGAATCCGATGAATGGTTGCTCGTATAAGCTGCAAGGAGGCAGTATCTGGTGCTCCGTTAGTCAAAGTGCTTTGATGTTGCCCAGCCTGTTGAGAATGCCCGACGTCCAGCCCACAGCCTGACTGAGAATACTGAACGGTTACATGTTGTGCACCCCAAACATATTCCTTGAACACGCCAGGACGGGGGCCATTTTGACGGAGGTTTGGGATGGGTTTCCGATGCTGGTAGGATATAACATCCAACCGTAACTCAAGAGCGTTGCATTTAGACAACATCGCCCATAACACCTAATAAGGCATTATTGGTCACTAGGTAGTCGTACCATGCATTGACGACGCGTGGTTCACAGTAACAAATAGAAGAGGACTACACGCTTGTGTAGTTCCCATAGTCGAAGAAGCAATACATGGTTTCAGGAGTCGGAGAATAATATGGTTGTTGGGGTTGAGCATAAAGAGCTGACATATTGTTATGGGGCAATGTATGTACAACGGCGCGCGTGCATGCATGCATAGCTCACCGAGAAAAAGACAAGGCACGCCGTGTATGTACGATCAAACAGCTTTGAAAACAAAAATACAGGGAATACGAGAAGCAACCTATCGGGACCACCCCCGCGTCGTCGACTTGGTCTGTGCCGTCTAATAATGGCAATCAATAAAGTTGAGCGAGGACAAGGAGGTCTTGATGCTTGAGCTGTCATGATGCATGGTTCGATGGATGAGTGAAACAGGGACAAAATAAAAGAGGCAGCCAACAGAGCCACGGACGGTCGTGTCGTGTAATATTCGCATGATCAATAAGAGTCATACTTCGACAGACAGACAGACAGACTCGTGTCAAGCCCTGAGCGGACGGGGCCAACGTCAAGGCTCTGTTCGCAGCTCATCTATAGGTAGTTTATGATATCCAAGGCCTTGCTCGAATGATGTTTAGGGCCAGTGCGCCGGGGAGATAAAAGGTGACTGGGATCCCACGCACGAATTCATGACGCTTAAGCGCCCACGGGTGAATATGATTTGCAGTCAATTACAGGAGTGAAAGGGATGGAATGATAGATTAGACAGCAATCATGCGAGATGACCGTCGCATTACTTGGTCTCACCTATCTCTCACCGGGCGATGAGACGAAAGGACACACAAGCCTGTAAGAAGCAAGGAGGGGAGCATGGCAGGACGGGCTCAGCCGCGAATTGAATTGAATCTCACCTGTGCCGTGCCGTGCCATGCATGAAAAAACACGAAGCCTCGTGTCCTAAATCTTACGCATATTGTGAGGGTAATTGTTGACTGTATCAACCGCGGAAAACACAAGTCAAAGATAACGGTGGGGGGAAGTTGACAGTCCCCCTCATGCAATGTAATGTAATGCAATGCAGCTGCAGATGCGAATTCAGTTTTTTTGCTCATCGCTTGTGAAATTCCCCCGCGGCGAGATCGGAGAAGAGTGCACTAGCGATGACTCCTTTTGGGTTGAGGTGAAGGGCAAGGATCTTCTTATTCCTTGCTCGAGAGCTTCCAGCGCTGGAGAAGAACGTCTTGGACCGCAGTAGCGTCTTGAGTGAGGAGAAGAACCATTGGAGCTTGTCTCGATATGGTCTAACACGCCGTGTTCTGTCTGGTAAGGGTGCCGTGCCGTGCATGAGGTGGCTAGCTGCGAACAGAATATTCGGGGGCATAAAGAAACGCCGAATTGAGGGCACAAATTCGGAGTTGAAGGACAAGAAATTTCGGTCCAAAATCACAATTTTGGTGTAATACGTCCAAGGTTCGTGTTCGCTCAGTGTAGGATATTACCTAGACGAATTGTTTAGACTCCGTATTCCTACTATTCATAGACCCTGCATGCATCAAAAAAGAAAAGAAAGACGGAAGAAAAAAAAGTAGAGAGATGCTGTAGGTAATTCCTTAGTAAAGCATCCACTCATCGAGGTTAATAGAATGTTCATGTGCTCCGCTTAGACTGGGCTGTCCAACATGTCATACAGAGGTCGACTGACGCGCATGTCATCTGCAAGGCTTTGTAATGTGAGAGCGATGCTGATCAAATCCTGAGCCTCTCCCTTTTATCCATCCCCCAACAGCTTCAGGCGAGACAAGCGAGCGGCAAGTCAACTTCGGTCAGTTTGAGATTCATTGATTGGTGTGCCAGGTCTCAGCGCCACCGTTCCATGTCTCAAAGGACTCTATTGAATCGACCAAAGCCAAAAGGCTTGGCGGAATTTGGGGGCTTGTAAAGCATGGGCACTGGAATCTTTGAATGAAATCACTAAAAATGGCCACGGAGTCGTGAATCCGGAGTCTTGAAACTCAGCCCTTCAGGTTTCCCTCAATGGGACAATTCCGATGGGTGCGCGGAGAAAGCATGCATCATCTCTCGGATATGTGATACCGGGAGATGTCGTAGATTTGACCAACCTTGCCCTGGTCATGACATGCGATTCTTTAATAGCAGGAAAGGATAATTACTTGGTATATGATTTATTTTAGAGATGAAGCAGGCAGAATTGATGTTAAGGAGGCCCAGCTGAACGGTACGTACGGTCATGGATGGATCTTGGGACCCAAGACGTATGGCATTTCATTAAGATGGATGGATACCTAAACCACAATAACCGTGCCATATTGTTAAGAATGAGCCTATATTCGTTGTCTGGCATCCACTCGTATTTGAAGCCAAAGGAAGGGTGTGAAAGTAAATATGTAAGTGAGTGACTTGAAAATCTTGATGCGGAACAGCAGGCAGGGCCTCCTGTACCTGAAAGACCATACACGTGTGGGATGCCAGGATGCACAGCTGAGATGGCTTTCAAGCACAATGATGTAAGATGTAGGTCGGTACAAACAAGACCGAGGGATCGATCCAATGTAATGCAGCGCCACCAAAGGGCCATGACTAGGCCAGCAGACACACCTTGGCTTTCAGACCTTTCAGCCTTTCTCACATACAGTTTGTTAGATATGAGACTTGACTATCTGTAGCCTTGAACTTACATTATGGTACAGTAGAAATGAATTTTGCGCACATTCATTTAGCTCGCTTTGGTATGGTAGGTAGATTTGGTTGCGGCCATTTACTCGGGCTCCTCGCCCGTTAATAAAAACGCCGACACGGACCCTTAACCACCTGGGCTCACATCACCTCACTCTGCCTCATCGCTCTCCTGATATCTTGCAGACAGACCAGCAACCCCCGTCAGGGCAACCGAAATACCCAAGCAACATATTTTCAGGCTGACACTATAATAACAACCTGCTGCGTTCTTGATCTGCAGACCCTCTGATGGGCACAGCCTATTTTGGGTGACGTATCGCAGACAGACACAACCAGCAAAAAGACAGGAAGAAAAAAAAAACCATCGCGCCAAGCATACGAAGCAACCAGCCTCACTTCACATTGGGAAAACGAGGAATACAACACAGCATATAACAGCACAGCACAGCACAGCGTCTTACAACTCACATAGTTATCGACTCATCGACGACGTTTTTTTTCTTTTGTTCAACACCTGCAAGACAGAAGTAGGTAGGGCAAGGGCTTTGACGAGGACGGACTCAGACTCAACAACTCCAAAAAAGGGAAAGATCTTTATCAAGCCGGACCTCAACTTCATTTCACTCCCACCAAGGGCCTGGGCTCTTAGACAAACATCGATCCAACAAGTTCCCGCGGGATTAGACAACCTGAACCCTCCCACCTCAAGCCAAGCCAAGCGAAACCAAACCAACCTAGGCGACCTACCTTAGCCTAAGCTACAGGCAGGCCAGCCACTACCTCATCTTTTTAGGGTCCAAGGTGCATTTGCATTCTTCCCCCGCTGTTGGACGCAGACGGCGGCACCACCGACCACACCAAACGACACCTCCAAGTCAGCCTCCAACTGCACTGGGACTGGGACTCGCCTGTGTGCGACCTCCCTCCTCTCCGCTACTCTTCTTGACTCGAACTCAGTCAGAGCTCAGCTCAGAAATCAAAGGTCAACCTAGTGGACGCCCCGAGCCCCCCGACAGATTGACGCCACTGAAAGGGACCCCTCCCTCAAAGAAACACAACCGAATCCCACTGAGGAGCCCCCTGTGGACCACTGCGCCGGGCCTTACCAGGGCGATTTTCGTCATTGATTGGTTGACGTCTTCTTGAAGAGTCAGAGGCCTGTCGCCAATTGCCTTCGATTTGGAGCTTAGTCGCGCTCTTTACTCAGATGCCTTCAGCGATTCCGGTGGCCCCTGCAGGTACGTACCAACTCTGTTGTCATTTCTTTGCCCTGTCCTTGCCTTGTTTCTTACAGCTCCTTCCCATCAATGACTACGTATTCCATCCTGTTATGCTTTATTAGCCATTCAACTGCTGTTGCCCATCTCCCTATTGCTGTTCCTCTTTCTCCTCATACAAAATTAAAATCTCCAAAAGATCTTCAACATCCATTGCTACCTTGTTTGTTGTTGTTTCTCTGTTCAATCATATTGCTTTATATCTTTTCATCCTACTTGACCTGGCTTGGACCCCTTACATTCGCGATCGCATTTACGACGAAAAACACCAAACAACCAACCATACCATATATATACTCATTGAAATCTAGACGCAGGTCGCCGACAATCAAAGCACACCTGGCTATTCAAATCTGTGATGCATAATCTTCTCGGAGTATCACCACCTTCGCCAGCGCTACCAGCGCAATTCTCGTCTGCCGCGCAGCAGACTTCGCCCGAACCTCTACCACCTACATCGAACCCTAGCTCGAATTCGACATCACACCCAACTTCAGATCCCTCCTCGAATCCAAACAACCCAAACAACTGGGCCGTTCTACCTCCTCCAGCAGACGTTGATCATGACCATCTTCCTCCACCAGCAAATGTACCATCCTCGTTGGCTGTCGCGCTGCGATCACTAAACGATTTGACCGAAACCCCCACATATGCGCGAAGCGTTACTTCAACAGCGCCGAGCTCGCCACGCATGTAAGTTGCCGTCATTTTCCTTATTTTTTTTTCTACAATTGGGGTCGGAACCACATATCCACCTCGTTCGGCCCTTTTAGCACTGGCGATCCCGCTTTCAGGACCCCTCAACTGACGTATGGAAATAGTCCTCCGTTAAGACAAAATTCGGGTGGTCAAACACCAAGAGTGAGACCGCATGCAACAACGCTCAACATCCCGGGCATGACCCGGTCAAGAGTCTCGCCTGATGGACGGATTCCTTCTCGGGACGTTGCCGCAAAGCTCGTCATTGTCATGGTTGGCTTGCCAGCTCGAGGAAAGTCTTACATCACCAAGAAACTTCAAAGATATCTTTCTTGGCAGCAACATGATTCTCGTATTTTCAACGTTGGAAACCGGAGACGTGTAGCTGCTGGACGTAGAGTTTCTACGCATCCCAAGCTGCAACCGGAGCCCAAGGATCTGGACCCTCCTGTGCAAGCCGCTTCCATCCTACTAAATGGAAATCCCGCACCTTTCTCTCCGGAGCAGGCTGAACCGGAGAAGCTCGATCTTAACGATGCTGCCAAATCGGAAATGGATCAGTCCGCCAAATTCTTTGACCCCAAGAACCAATCTGCCGCAGCTGTGCGAGAGCAATGCGCCATGGATACTCTGGATGAGCTTTTGGACTATCTCCTTGAAGGAGGAGGTGCTGTTGGCATTCTTGACGCTACAAACAGCACTCTTGAGCGACGAAAGAACATTACCATGCGTATCAAGGAACGGGAACCTAAGCTGGGCATTCTTTTCATCGAGAGTATCTGCCAAGACCCTCTGCTTCTTGAGGCAAACATGCGCCTGAAGTTGTCCGGTCCTGACTATCGCGATAAAGACCCCCAAAAGTCACTGGAAGATTTCAAGAAGCGAGTCGCCGCGTACGAGAGTGCGTATGTTCCTCTGGGTGCCTATGAGGAACAGCATGACTTGCAATACATCCAGGTTTGTGAAACGTGTTGCCATTTTAATTCATTGACTGACCAATTCGCAGATGGTTGATGTCGGTCGTAAGCTGATTCAGCACCGTCTCAAGGGTTTCCTCAGCAGTGGTATCAGCACTTATCTCGCAAGTTTCAACCTTGCACCTCGACAGATCTGGATTACACGACATGGTCAGAGTGTCGATAACGAGCTCGGAAGACTGGGCGGCAACTCACCGCTCACTGAGCGTGGACACTGCTACGGCCAGGCCCTTCACGGTTTCATCACCTATCAGCGCAAGCACTGGCTTATGGAGCAAAAGAGCAAGAAGGCTCAGGCTACTTTCCCTCCTGTTCCCGGCGACAACACACCTCCCTACCCCGAGATGAACCGGGAGATTGACGACAAGAACTTCTGTGTCTGGACTTCGATGCTCGACCGCAGTGTTGACACAGCCGAGTATTTTGAAGCCGATGATGACTACGATGTCAAGAACTGGGAAATGCTCAACGAAATGAACTCGGGCCAGTTCGAGGGCATGACATATGCCGAAATCGCAAAGAAGGAGCCTGAAGAGTTTGCCAAGCGAGCCCATGACAAGCTCAACTACATCTATCCTGGAGTTGGAGGCGAAGGTTATCTCCAGGTTGTGAGCCGCCTGCGCGATATGGTTCGAGAGGTTGAACGTATCGAGGACCACCTTCTCATCATTGGCCATCGCTCTGTCTGCAGAGTCCTGATGGCCTACTTCATGGATCTGTCCCTGGCGGACATTACAGACATGGATATTCCTCTGGGCATGCTCTACTCTATTGAGCCCAAGCCTTACGGTCTTGACTTCCATGCTTACAGATACAACGAGGATCAGGGCTGGTTCGACGAGCTACCCAACTACAAGCCTAAGAAGACTGCTCGCAACAGCATCATCAAGCCACAACATTAAACATTTCCTAACAGTTGCCGGGTTTAACCGGCGTGTACAACATATTTATTCGGACTACGACAACTCGACATTTCCTCAGCGGAACTTTTTCCTATGGTGTTTTTAGCGGGATATGATATTTTACGACTGACGCGCAAAAGAGAGGGACTATCCAAACTATCAATGGGACGGAATGGCATTATACACAAATACACAAAGGAAGGGGCAGGCGTTTTCCGTTCGATTGATATAGAGATACCTCCGATATCGCGACACAGTTATTCGCATCGGTTTTTGATTTTTTGGCGTTGAAGGGATTCTCCTCATTTCGATGATCGAGACTGTATGGATTTGGGCGGTTCTGGTTGAGTCATACCAGCTTGTGTTTAAAGGTTGGTCTCTCGACCCAAGGTGTTACGTGTTGTGTTTTATCCAATTGTTTCCTTGCCGCAGGCGATAAAGGAAAGATGGAAGATTATTAGATGGAATTTGGTGTGTGATGGATAGATACACAGCACGACGCTGACGCCGACGGATATGCCGCTCATGGGGTTGAGTGCTTGTTCGAAAGGGATCTTTACTGTCTAGATTTGATAGCATAGTATAAGAATTCACATTCCTGTGCATACTTTGTTCCTGTATGTGATCTAACCGCATCATACTGTCATAACGTCAAGTATTCCAAGAGATGCCAAGTTTGTCAATCACGAATGGTATATTCTTCAAGATGGAGTCATCTAAATTACCCATAAATAGACGACCTGAACGCCTTGCAATGCCCTTCCATGCCTTTAACCCCATTGAACTTTTCTCGTTGCAACTGTAAGAATCCTGCAGTTCCCTTATTTCTCTGTCGCCAGAATCATCTTTTCTCTCTCACCCCTGCGTCTCTCGAATTGCTTCTTGGTATGACGACGCTCATTCTCCTCTCGGCGCTTAATGCTCTTGATCTCCTCAGCCTTAATCTCACCAGCCTTCTTGAGCACCTTGGGCACATGACGGTGACGGTGGATACGGCGGACTTCAGGCATGTGCTGGTAACGTTCGATAAGAGAATTGTTGTACTCTAGAGCCTGGCGGTGACGGGATGATTTGACACCTTCACGTCGCGAGGCGTTGGCTCGCCAGAGTCGCACGTTGCCATCGTCGGAGCCAGAGAGAACGTAGCGTGCGTCAGGAGTCCAGCGGGCAGCAGTGACACGCTGCATGCGCTTGGTGTGGTAGATATCCCGTGAGTGACCACGGTCACGGTTCCAGAGACGAATGGTTCGGTCCCAGGAGGCGGACACAAGCTCTTCACCGGTAGGAGACCACTCGACATCCATAACGGCAGCGACGTGGTCCTTGAGAACGTTCAGGGCGCGGTCAAACTTGCGCATGTCAAAGATGTAGATGTTGTGATCCTCAGAAGCGGCGGCAAAGTTGAAGGCTTCCATGGGAGACCAAGAAATGCGGTTGGTGGCGAACTTGAGGATGGTCTTTGTGACGGGGGTTGATGTGCGGAGGTCGTAGATTACAATAGAGCGGTCGTTGGAGCAGGATGCCATAACTGATGTCTCGACGTAGTTGAAGGCAACGTCTGTGATGGTGTCGACAGATGTAGGCCACTTGAGAACCTCAGGCGCAGCGGTGTGTCGCTCGAGGTCGTAGATGTTGATTACACTAGAAGCAGCAGCGAACGAGTTCTTGGAGCGATGATGCGACAAGCTGGTAAAGGCGCCAGATCCCAGCCACGAAGATATAGGGGCCGAATCGCTGGGTGTGTTGTAGGGATCAAACAGCTTGATCGTTCTATCGGCCGCACAAGTCAAGAGCTTCTGATCGCGAGTCCACTCAATTCCTTTGACGATATTCTCATGGGCTGTAGCATGCCATATCTCATCCCTGTCAGCCAGATCCCACACCTTGACAACACCGTCACCGCTGCCGCTCGCAAAGTGCTCAAGAGAGTTGGGATCCTTGGCGATGGAGTAGACACCGTCGACGTGACCTCTTCCTAGCTGGCCTACGAAAGGCTGCGCGTGCATGCGCTCAAGCTTGACGGCATTGACGGCTCGTTGGTACTCGCGGGCGCGCTCGAAAGGATGGAGGGCGGAATCGAGGTTGCGTGGTTTCTTGGAGACGTCTGATCCGGCTGCTTGTTGAGCCGAGACGGAGCGGCTGAGGGCCTTGATCTTCATCTTGAGGCAAAGTTATTGACTGTTGAACTTGCTGCTTAAGGCTGATTTTGGCGGGGACTGAATCAATGGATATTTTTTTCTGTTATCGCGAAAGCATCCTTGTCAACGCAGCTGATAAGGCGGGATTACTAATGTTCCGGGCCGACTCAGGTACGGAGCAGATCGCATATGCAGGCAACTAACTCTAAAGTCAGGACTGGCTTCAGTTCGCATTGTTGCGAAACTCGACTTCTTTATTGCACTCACTCGCGCTTTAGCTTTCTAACCCCCGCAGATTTGGATTTTTCCTCCTTCACAAACGTCAACCTTTCCATTTCGTTTTTGCTTCACCATCTCTGCACCATTCTTGCTAGCTAAATCCTCCAGGCGCGCGACGCCACGCAAACATGGACGGGATGGATTATGACCCTATGGTGATGGACGGGGAGCCAGAGCAGCCCCAAGTGAAGATCTCTGCGGTATGAGAAGCCTCCCGAATCTTTTTTCTTTCGGGGGACACTCAACTGATGTGACTTGATGCGACTCAGGCCGACCACACACACGTCGATTTCGAGCTCTCAAAGACGAACCTCGCCTTTGCCAATTCCCTGCGACGAATTATCCAGGCTGAAGTGCCCACGATCGCCATTGACTTGGTCGAAATCGAGACCAACAGCTCCGTGCTGGCTGACGAGTTCATCGCCCATCGACTGGGTCTCATCCCTCTCGACTCGAAAGGAGTCGCCGAGCTCAACTACTCACGAGACTGCGACTGCGAGCAGTACTGTGAACAGTGCAGTGTTACTCTCACGCTACACGCAAAGTGCACGTCCGACGATATCATGAAGGTGTATGCGCGGGATTTGGTGGTGGATGGACGCCATGCGAACGGAGTGGGAAGCCCTGTGATCACGGACCCAGAAGGCTATGGCTGCTTGATCGCGAAGCTACGCAAGGACCAGGAGTTGAAGATCAGCTGCATTGCCAAGAAGGGAATCGCAAAGGAGCACGCCAAGTGGATGCCTACGTCTGCGGTTGGCTTTGAGTATGATCCTCACAACAAGCTCAACCATCTTGACTGGTGGTTTGAGAACGACACAGATCCTGCTGTTGAATGGTGGGTTTCTCTCTCAGAGTTTGAGGTTGCAACTAACGAATTTGTAGGCCCAAGAGCAAATACGCCGAGTGGGAAGAGCCCCCACAGGAGGGCGAACCTTTTGACTACGATGCAGTCCCAAACAGGTTCTACTTTGAGGTTGAGACATCAGGGAGCATGGAGCCCGATCAAATCGTGCAAAACGGCATTAGGGTGCTGCAGCAGAAGATCGGTGCCCTGCTCAAGGGCCTGGACCCCAGAAAGTACGGCGGTGATGAGGCTGATTTCGACGGTCCTCGAAGTCCCGACATGAACATGGACGGCGGTACCACGCCTTGGCAGGACGGAGGATACACCACGCCATATGGTGGCGGCCAGACGGCGTACGGAGGAGGAGGCATGACAGCTTACGGAACAACACCGTATGGACAATCTTCTTGGCAGTGAGGGTGAGAGGCGTTTCATGGGTTAGTCAATTCGTAATAAGAAGGCTTGGGGGTATAGAGAAGATGCGATATGGAAATTTGTAACAGTCTCGAAAAAAACAGCATAGCACGGTCGTAGAATGGGATCTTTTCAGGAGATACGACGCATATATTTTAATATTCCCTATGATAATGCTAACTTCTATGGCTGTCATTGTCCCTCTATGTTGAGTATGCTATACAAAACAAGTTCCTACACAAGAAGCTCAGACAAAAAAATCTTGAATGTCTAAGCAGTAAAGTAACGCCAGCAGGATCATGACCGCTCTTGAGTGACGAAACAATAAACAAAAAGACAACGCCAAACATGCCCTTCTTCCTGGTCTATCATGTCTCGTCTACAGGTTAGCATCTAAGCCCTTCATCTTGCGGTATGCCTTTCGGTGCATCTCTAGGAAGACAAATGTACAAATGGTTTGTCTAGACAGAGTTAGTTTAAGTCTTGAAGAGGAAGAGGAGTCACATACGGTCCGAGGCGGAGGAAACTGGGAGTCCAGCCTTTGAACATCCACATGAGACCATCAGTTCGGTGAATGTCGCGAATTAAGTGCAGAATATTGTGGTCGTTTGCTGAGGACATGACACGAGTCTTGATAACGTCGATAGGGCTTGTTACCGTAGCGGCGACCAGACCAGCGATGAAGGAAGCAGTGAAGTGAGTCTTGAGGTTATCCTCCATGGGCGTGTACTTGAGAAGAAGACTCTTTGAAACATCATAACTGGCAAGCTGACCGGCAGTCATGAAAATAGCACGACTACTGTTTGGCAACCAACCACGAAACATGCTCTTGGGCCCTTCCTCCCGCGCCATGCGAACCATGCCGTCAAAAGCATGACGGTAGTTTCGACGCTCAGCAGGAGGAAGCGCAGCATCATGCTGCATGCGCACGTTGAGAACATCAGCAAAGTTTCCGGCTATTCCTCCCACGAAACCAGATCCAGCAGCGAGGGCGACGAGCGTCGCAAAGGATGGAGTGCGCCCTTCGTTGCGGCGTGTGAGACGTGTCTTGAGCTCCTCGTAGACGCCGAAGCGGACGGTGGAATAAGTCATCTGGCGCAGTAGTGAGGCGGATATTCCGCTGTAGAGACCGAGGGGACCGTCATGGCGGAGGATGTGGACGAATGTGCCAACCATGTTCTTGGGGGCGTTGCCGGTGCGCATTTGGAGACGGACCTAGAGAGATGAGCAGTTGTTACACTCTGAAGAGGTTGTGAAGCGTTACCTTGACTATTCAATGTCAGCTTAACTATCATCTTTCATGATTACATAGAGAAGAACATACCGAGATCCAGAGGATGTGTCACGCAAGCAGCCAAGCTGCTGGCACTCCCACCGAACCAGAAAGGATATCTCACCGTCGCCTTCTTCGCATCTGCAGTTGTCTTGTCCATCTTCCCAGGCGCAGTCGTGGACGGTTTGCTCATTGTTTCCTGAGCGGTGGCCATGACGTGCGTGGGTTTAGTTTTCTTCCCACTGCCACAAGAGAGAAAATCGAGTTTAGCTTAGACTATCTAAAGTTAAGCTCTCAATGTCGATCATCCATATCTCGAAAGTGGATGATGTGGGAGGGAGGAAGAAAAGTAAAACAAGAGAGAAAAAAGTTTCGTTGGTTAGGTACTTGTCGATTACTACGTCGGCAAGGATTCACTTGAAAACTGCGTGAGTCTCAGTTATCGCGGAAAGTTATCAATTGGCCCGTTGTTTTGTTTATCACTACGACATAAGCTAGGGACTATGCTATAGCCGGAGTATCGGAGCGAGATCGGCTGTCAATGTCACTAAAGTAAAAGGCAAGGATTGCGCACTAAATTAATGCAAGGCAGTTGGAGAGGCTGAAGTTTAGTATTTTGATTGAATTACATGTCATGTCATGTAGTATATCGGAGGAGCGTAAGGCCGAGCGCCGAACTTTTTTGCAATTCTGGTGATAGGTACAACCAATCCGCCGTGGAACCACTTCGGCCTTTAGATATCACTTCACTTTACGGCAAATTAACCAGCCATTGGCGTTTGTTACGTGGCCCGCTCGGCCTATAATGTAATTGTCGAGCTTCACAAGTCTTCAGAATGAGACTCTACGTCCAAGGCATGCGATGCCTGAGGGCTTCTGCCCCGCGAGCTGTCCCGCTCCCCAGGACCTCTATCCTGCTGCGAACAGCTTGCGCCGTGAGGACTTACTCGTCGGGTCGGTCCATTTCCAGTCAATTACTTGCATGGACGTCTCGCTGACTGGTTTGGCCGTGTTGCAGCACCCCCGACGGGATCTCGAGCCTCCGTAACGATCCGCGGTCAGAATATCAAGACTGATCCAGAGTGGTTCAACGTACCCGAGAACGTCCTCGATGCTACCACAAGGAAACTTCACCTGCTTAAAGACCACCCTGTGTCCATCACCCGTCAGATTATCCAAGCCAATTTCCCCGAGCCGACATTCAAGTACCACAATGAGTTTAGTCCTGTTGTGTCGACAGCCCAAAACTTCGACTCGTTAGGTTTTCCTACAAACCACCCCGGCCGCGCCCTATCCGATACATACTACCTGAACCGCAAGACACTTCTGCGAACACATACGAGTGCTCACCAGGCCGATACCTTCCGAGCGAATGAGAGCGCGGGGTACCTCGTCTCTGCAGATGTGTACAGACGAGATGCCATTGATCGAAGTCACTACCCGGTATTCCACCAGATGGAGGGTGCCATGTCATGGGACCGAACTAAAGTCCCCAATGGCGATATTGCTGCAGCTGTGTGGAAAGACGTTGAAAAGTTGCCTGTTCACGGAGTCAAAGTAGACGATCCCAATCCTCCCATGCATCCCGAGACAAATCCCCTCCAAGATGCTCATCATACAGCTGCTGAGGCCGAGGCTATTGGTGCGCATCTCAAGAGGTCGTTAGAATGCATGGTTGTCGACATCTTCACTCGGGCCAAGGCTGCTGCGATCAAGGATGACCCCAACTTTGTGGATGAGCCACTCCAGATGCGATGGGTTGAAGCTTACTTCCCCTTCACCAGCCCCTCATGGGAGCTCGAGGTCTACTATGCTGGAGACTGGCTCGAAGTGCTTGGCTGTGGTGTCGTCAAGCAGGACATCTACATCAACGCTGGTGTACCTAACCAACTGGGCTGGGCGTTTGGTATCGGTATTGACCGCATTGCCATGCTCCTCTTCAAGATCCCCGACATTCGGTTATTCTGGTCAAAAGACAACCGCTTCCTATCACAATTCGAGGGCGTCACCGACAACCTCGACAACCTCAAGCGCTTCGTCCCCTTTTCCAAATACCCTCCCTGCCCCAAGGACGTGTCCTTCTGGCTTAGCTCCACAACAGCAGCAGGTGGCAACACCAAGGGCACATTCCATGAAAACGACGTGATGGAGATTGTCCGAAACGTGGCAGGTGACGTGGTGGAGGATGTGCGATTGATCGACGAGTTCACACATCCCAAGACGGGGCGAAAGAGCATGGCGTATCGTATCGTGTACCGCAGCCTGGAGCGGACCTTGACCAACGACGAGGCTGTATCTTTCCACGAGGACGTCCGTAAAGCTCTGGTCAAGGAGCTAGGTGTTGAGCTTCGGTAATTGAGCCAGAAAGCTAGGGTAGACGAGTTGAGCTGAAATAAACGTGTGGAGAAGCTGGAGCTCAGGACCCAACTTGACGGCGCAGCTTAGACCCTCTAGACCCTGTATATAAGTTGATGTATACTAGTCATATCTGTATAGTAACTAGGTATCCCTTTGCCTACGGGCTGAGCTCCTCTGACGTACGACGCCATCACGAATCAAGACGGTATAGAGCCGCTGCGCCATACTCAAAATCACGGGCATAATCTTAAGGGCCAAGCCACAGGTGAAAGCAAGTGCAAGTGCAAGTGCAAATTGCAGGCATTCCTGGATGGCTTTGCTTGAGTGACGTTGTTGTTGATCTGAGCCACGTCTGTCTGGTCTGGGCTTTTTGGTTCCTTGCATGGATGAGATGAGCTGCCTCCCGATGTATCGTGAGCAGGGGTGAGACGGGTGGCTTGTGCGCTGTGGCGTTGCTTGTTTCGGGGAATTTAGTTGAGACTGGGAGGCCAACAGAAGATGACATGTTGAATGCTCAGATACTAGCTGAATTGTTAGATTTTGATTGAGTTCTAGATTGTATTTCTTGAAAGCAGACTAGGAGGGATATTTGACTCGTGTTAGTCATCTACCTAGGCTTCATCATAGGTAATAAATCAGATAACAGTATTGTTTATAACCGAGGCCTGATCATCGTGTTTAAAGAGTTCATAAGATTAGTAATTATCGATCATGCTGCCCATCTCTCTTCGTGATTGATACGTATTCGCATAATCTTTTGCAGTGCCAATATTGTTAAACTGCCATATCAGGAAGGTATTGGAAGGAAGATCTTTTGACTCTAGTTGGTCGAGACAACTGCATGTATGATACCCCTGTAAAGATTTGAATTCTGAATGTCACTGGGTAAAGAATGGGACTATTGTAAAGCTTGGCATGAGGAGTTGCGATGGTCGAGGATTCGATAGGCACGTATGGGCTAACAATATTGGCTGGGGCGCATGAATCTGAGTTGACGCTTAACAGAGACAAACAATCAAGCACAGCATTGAGAATAGAGCTCGTGGTTGAATCACAAGACAAGCTGCCTCCTTCGCTTGTATTGAAAGAGTTGGCAAAAGTGACGACATTGGCGATAGTTTCACTCAAACACTCACCCCCACTCGGCATAGAGCGCTCCATATCCCGAGGCGATTCCTTGATATGGGCTAGTCTATCTCTCGGTTTCGGGACGGGCCAAACCCCAATACGACAGTAAGTTACTATTATCCTGGTCTTTCTAGCACAGCACAAGAGGGCGGAGGTCAACCGCAATCTCGCCAAACGAGACTGAGTATGTATAGCCACAGAAACCAAGCTGAAGGCTTTTGATATTGGACGTTCTAGGCTTGTCGAATACCTAAGCTTAGGAAATTTTGCGAGTGCTGGGTAGTCTCGGATAGAGGAGGAATAAACTCGCTCAAAGGATGGGAATGAATTGTTGTTTCTCGTCTTGCACAGCCCCCTCGACCTTGGAAGATTGGAGAAGTGTCATCGGGTATTTAACAGCTGTCTATGACTGGCTGCGCCTGGTAGTCGTCGTGGATACCTTGCGGTTAGATGGGAGTCTTGTTAGTATCCGGTTTATCATAAGATCTGAGTTTTATAGGTTCGTTTCGAACAGGAAAGTTGTATTAGAATCAGATCGGTGATGCATGACAGTCATATCACACAGTAGAATAAGAGTTCTCTAGATACATACAATCTTGGAAACCTGTTTGTTCATGGCAAAGTCTATCGAGGTTGAAGGTCTGGGGTCAAGATGCAATACACTGCAGTAGCGCCATGCATGTTTCCAGGGGGCAGGTGTGTGAGTGTCACATCCTTGGTTAATCCTTGTTTGGATCGATTCGTGAGCGGTAAAACATGAGATGGCTTGGATGGGGTTTGAAGATGGCATTTCGAGACATATCGTGTACGGTCATGGACAAGTTAACCTTTGGTATGAGGCTGTGATGAGAATAGAATAGGCAGTTTGAGTCTTTACTTACCTTCGCTTTACTGCCCCAAACGAGTATCATTTGATAGTATGTCTGCTTGTCTCAGTACTATACTAGGTAGTCATGAGTCCATTAGCCGACAAGATCTACGTACCTAATACCTGCCCCGACAAAGCATGAGTCGAGATGGTATTGGCATTCTAACACAGCCCTCTCTAATCTCCTCAACAGAAAAAACAATGGAAACAAAACAAGGGTTTTGCTCGATTGATCGCAGGAGAAAAAGCTTAACGTTCTGGCCCGGACCATTATGGAATCCATCCATCGCCATCGCTAAAGCCGTGAGGAGGGCCTTAGTGGTCTACAGTGCCTCTGAGAGCGAGCCCGAGTGGGGCCTCGACTGCACTGCCCCAGCATCACCAGGACCCCTGTATCCTCCCGTACCTAGCCCGCCCTGTTCTGTACGTGGCCACTAGCGGGGACCTTAGACCCAGCCTCCAGGACTCGTGGGCGGCAATCCAATCGAGTCGATAGGTAGAAATATCGCCCTTTCGCACTTTTGGTTTCATGGAATCATTCATCTCACAACACAAACACAAACAAACAACAAGAACTTCTCACATATATCGATATCACAGACAAAGATCGACAGGAACTACAGGCACATCTTGCTTGCACTTTTACATCTACTCTTTAGAGCCAATAACACTGCTCTATCATAACCAACCAACCAACCTCACCTTTACACTTTACAACCACAACCATATTCAAAATGGAGACCTCACCGCAACACTCGCGATCCTCCTCCTCTGCCTCGCGCCGCTCAAACCTCACTCTCGACCTCTCAAACCTCCCTCCTCTGACCCCGCCTACGCCTCCTTCAAACACCCTTCTCTTCACCAACCTCACCGACCCGGCCATCTTCCTCCCCGAGAACCTCCAGGTCATCCGCGACCTCATCACCCACTCGGCTCCCATCCATGCATTCGCACCGCTAAAGTCTTTCCGCCGCATCGTCGTCTCCTTCTACGATGAGCAGGCTGCCATCGCCGTTCGCCAGGTCTGGGATAACGAGGCTATCATGGGTCAGCAGTGCCGTGTCTACTTTGGCATGCCCACACCCGTAGATAAGCGCGATGAGCACCTTGCCCTTCCTGACGCTGGCAAGCTCTTCTTTATCTCGCCACCACCTAGCCCTCCCCATGGCTGGGAGATGCGCCTTGAGGATGCACCCAACAAGTTGGTTCACGCTGAGGATCTCGCCGATGCGCTTGCTAAGCTCCACCACCGCCCTGGACCCATGGACGAGGACGAAGATTCGCCTGTTACTCCTCCCGACTCTGCTCTTCCCGGTCGCACACGGTCGCGCTCTTCTACACTCATCTACAAGCCTGAGGAGACAAGCAGCATGCCTGCCGTCATTGTCGAGGACATGACAGATGAACCCATCGAATTCAGCCCCGTGGACCAGTCTAAGCCCATCATGGCACACACCGCCCGACCTCCCGTCGAGCTTATGCATGATGCCTAAGCAAGATGCAGTCAAGACTCATCGATCAATATTGTGGCTTTTTCTTTGGCGTTCAGGAACACGGATAACGGATGATGACCGAGGATCGGTGATGGCATGATGAGCGGTCTATCTACCTAGGTTCATAATGGAGCATACATCCTCTTCAGCATGGTTGTTGCAGGAGTTGGGTAAAATTTGTCTTTTATAGGTTTCATCACGGAAATGACGGTAAATGTGCCACAGTCGGCCTTTGCCTCACTGGCGCAACTGTATACTATAGCTAGCTAGTCAGCTTAATACTAGTTCTGACTTCAGAACTATACCCATAACATAACATGATACTTAATGACTCTTCACTGCGCCCTGAAGGATTAACAAGCTCTTACATCAAGTGATCAAAACATAATCCTATTGACCCCAGACGAGGCTTTGCTGCGCCAAGATAGCGGAGAGTAAATGGCGCGGTATACTCGATATGCCCACGAATCTGACTAGGCTCACCGCTGCCATGGCCCCGATGAATGTCCCGACTACGAGCACTGCCCTCTTTAAGGCGATCGTAACTTTGGAGAGATCGGCCGACGTTGACTGTTTTGTCTTTTGATTCTCACGCATGCCTAGTTCCGTGAGCATACCCAGGCGCGGAAGATATTGAAACTCAAATGTGCTAGACTCTCCGAGACCGCCTACTTTCTCATTGTGGATCATAAAATTGGCAAAGGCTTTGAATCTCTGTATTACAGCGTTAGCCACTGGATTTCCAGGTTCGTATTGGAGCGGAGGAACCGGCTCTCATCTGAGATGGTTGCAACCTAGAGGGGTTGATTGGAGAGGAAAAGACGAATAGTCGGGTGATGAAAAAGGAGTATATACGTACTTGCTCTCTTCTTTTCTGCATATGAGTTGGCAGCCAGGGATAACTATAACTCAACAAAAAGAGAAATGCACATTGCAGCCACACAACGGCTCGGAACCGCAAACTAGGCCTTTCGATACCAAGTGCACTGGCGAGTTCATCTCCGTTGAGTCTATATGCGTGAGCAGCGAGTATCTCGCGGGGAAGATTCAGTGGCGGAGCTCCAGCTTCTGCTGTGAGGATATTGTTGGCCAGAATCTGCGAGTTCGCCGATGGAGCTATCTCAGATACTGCGATGGACTCTGATAATGCCTTGGCTTGTTCTGGCGTGGCCATCCAGTCCACGGGTGTTCCTAGCAGATATCCAACATAGCGCCATAAGGCGATGTAATCAACTGTCTGTTGGCGAGTCAAGTAGATGCCCTGCCGAGGAAGGGCTAGGTATACAATAGCAACCGAATACACTGAGATAGTGGCAATCGTATGTAAGTCGTTGATAGGAACCCCCCATTTATCCATGTCGAAATATCCCGGGTTTTGTTGCTCAAGTTGCATGAGTCGTCTTCGGACTGCGGCGTGGAGGAGCCGGACTCGTACTGAAGAGACGAAGCCTTTTCCTCCTGGTTTTATTGCGTCAATGTCCTCGATGACTTCCATGAAATGTTGTAGTGTCTCTAGAAGACGGCGTTTAGTGACATTAACACCAAAGCCACCGGTTCGGGAGAGAGTTTCGACAACTCGATATGCACCCATTCCACCTAGCAATGACTTGTAAAGCAGCTTTTAGACTGTTAGCGTAATATAGTGACTAAAGAGTTATTAAGACTTACCCCGAATAGAATCTGGCCGCTGAATTGATACACCACCTGTTGTCCACGCTCAAGTTGCTCCCAGTCAACCCATTCAGGAACTGTGGAAACTTCTCCCCACAGTTGACCTAGTACTTCATCCGAGTTGGCATGCTTCTTCAAAAGTTCGTAAAGGTCTCTTTGGCCAGGACCAGAGCCATGAGGGCATTTCCATCCCTTGGACTTAGGCGGAGAGATAATGTCTAACCGATCAAGAGCGTCTGTGGCTAACTTGTCGTATGAGTATAGTAAGTGAGCAATCTCCGGTGCAGTCTGATGACTGGAAGTCCAATTGAACCTATGGCCCCAGACATTTCTAGTGTCGTTGAAGTCGGAAGGATGGCGATGATCCATGATATGGACGTAGTATGAACAGCAAATGTATGGGGAGCAATGGGTCCAAGCAAGGCTTTTACAAAAGAAGACACACATTATCTTTTATACACGGGTTTCCTCTCTAAAGAACCCCTTAGGAAACGATGACGAGGACAATCTATAGTAACACATAATGAAGGACATTTGCTGTTATTTCAGAGCACCCTCCAATTCATGTCGAAGCAATGGCACTGACCAACGATTGACTTCCTTCTTTGACTGGCACATTGATGGCACCATTAGGAAAAACAAAGAAGCAGGAAAAGATGTGAAAACAGGCCAAAAGGACAACTTGGTGGTGGGGAGCAACACACACAATTCATAGCCAGGATGCATTAATACTGTCCTCATGGGCACATGAGCAAACTCGATCTAGCTAGGAGGAATCAAGTCATAGCTATGCTTGTCTGTTACGATGAGAGATATCTCATAATGACCCCTCTTGACATTTGCATATGTCGACATGAGCCATCATAGATACCACATCAAAGTTAAAGCCTCGTCTGGGACGCTCTTGAAACCAAGAATACCGATCACTCGGACCCGGTTCCTAGGTTTTTAACTCATGACCGATGTTACCAGCCATCTCTTCGTCATCCCGTTTATTAGTGAATTGAAGAGACTTCCTGGGCCAATAATGTACAAACTCTTACTTGATGCTGCAACCATTGGGTTCACACAACAAGGAACATGTTTGAGTGGCTCGAGGAAGTTTATTGGTTAGTTGGGTATATTATGATTAAATAAGTATCTAATATGTATCCTGACTTGTTCGAGATACAACGCTTCGTTGTTATGTAGTGACCTTGAGTATTCAGTGGCGAGACTTCTTTGCTGCAACACACCAACACCACGAATCGAGGATGGCTTCGATTTTAGCGTCTCTGAAATCGGAGATCAATGACAATGACATCCTCGTCTGGGTAGTATTGAAAAATAACCTAGATTTGGGGTGCATGTGATAAAATCATCAAGTTTGGGCCTTCAAGCCTGGGATGAAAGAGAACTAAGATTTGAGAACGATATAAGATGCCATCTCCTTGAGTAGACACTGTTAAGTACATATGGGTAACAGTACTTTGATGAAAGAGAAAGGTTAGGTAAAGCTAATGAGTTTGATATCTCAAAGAAGCCTGCAGACTTGCATTGTATCGATCTATGGACAGAGTTGATATATATCATTGATCTATATAATGGTGTGGTATTAGTGGGACACCTTAAGGCCCTAATCTATACAAAACGTCCGGCCAGTTCAATCTAGATAAAAGGTATAT